>CABFWB010002393.1:0-66082 GCA_902151455.1 Timema bartmani
AGGTCAATCTTAATTACTGATGTTATTTTATAGTGTGAAAAACAAATAAAGGATATTATAAAATTTCCTCATGGAGCTAGAGATAACTGCTGGAGCCTAAGAGCTCCACGGATGACAGTTTGAAAAGCGCTGCCCTAAGCCTTAACCCTCATTTTGGTTGGAAGAACATTAGAGTAAATTCAAACATTTTTTTTGTGGCCTACATTTATAATATTTTCCTATATTATTCATGTTATTTTATATGTATTGGTAATATTTATCAAAAGTGACATCTGCAGATAACATGACTTCATGTATAACTATATTAAAATTGTTTTGGTACCCCAACTTCTGTTATTTCTACCAAAATCAAACTATGCCATATCGGCCACGTGCAACAATCTTCAACTCTGACGCTCATAAAAACTGAACCGCATTGTCGACTTGAAGGGGAAAGTGATTCGTGGTGTGCTCTGTCAAATATCAAACCCAATATTAAAAAAGTGACGAAAAGAAAACAGTGCCATCACGAAAATCTTCACTCATTTTTTTTTCTACCACTCTCCTGCAAAAGTTACGTTGATTTTTTTCATAGACAAAGAAGTGACTAGAAAGCCTTTTTTTTATTATAAGTGTTAAAGATTTTAATTTTAAAATAAGATTGGCCTGCTGATGACGAGAATATCAAGGTTCAAATCCTGGTTGGGTCTACTGAGCAACCTAAGTGGTTCCCCACTCTTCTTCCACGTAAATGCAAGTACATTTCCTCTAAAAGCTTCCTTCCTCATCCCTCTCTCATTGGAGCTATTATCATATATGCGAATAACCTGAACAGGTAATCAAGACGTGGTGATGAATAAAAAATCGGTTAGTACTATGATATGTAACTAAACATAAGCCTCTATTCAAAGCAGGTGAGTTATATATGTTGTAATGAATCTAGCCAAGCAACTTCTATACAAATGTTTCCAAATATTATTACTCAGCATGGATCGTAAACACATTACATACTATGGGTACATTCAAAAGGATATTGTTTATTAATAATTAGTGAACATAAATATCTTTAGAATACTTATTAATATATTTGAAAATAGCCTGCATAAAGACACATAATATATTTAAATTGATGCTATTACTCAAATTATTTATGTCTACAGCATAGTCAATACAAACACGCCTTCAATTTCTGGTTGAAGTTTCACACATAGTTATTCTGTTCATGTAATTAACATTAGTGAATATTTTTAATTAAAATTGATTTATAATTATAGGCCTATCTATAAACCCAACATTTTATATTATAAATTTAGAGACAAATTTATTTAATTGCTTACTAAAAGAGTACAACAGTAAAGAAATCACTTGAATAATTTATAATAATTTGTTACTGGGAAATATTAAGTAACTTTAGTTATAAACTCATTTTAGACATGATCATCTCGTATTAATAGATGTAAAATATATTAAATTAATGATTTATTTTGATAAATATTAATTGAAGATAATTATTTCCCAGAAATTACTGTGAGAGTAGTTAATTGATTATTAATAACTGATTAATAATTGATTATTAATAGTACTTTAATAACGATAATATTGAGGGCTTAAGTCTATTATATTAATTATTTTCAAATCTATATTTTAATAATAATGCTCTTCTTTCAAAATTATATCTTAATAATTGACATGAAAAAGGTCTATGTTAGAGGACTAAATATATTATATTTTAATTCTTGGTGCTACATGCTTCGGTGCCCGCATAGTATAAGACGTCTATCTCGCAATAGACAAGACTGTAGATGACAATGCTATCAGGGTTAGAATCCCGGTTGGGTGTACTGAGGGTGGTTTTCCCTAAAATTGTTTTCCACTCTCACTCCACACAAATGCGGGTGCACTTCCTTCAAATTAAACCTTTATCATACCTAACTCATTGGTGTAATTAGTAAATACGCGTACAACCTGAACAGGTAGTAAGACGTGGTGCTCAAAAAACATGATTCGTGTGTTGATTGTAATAGACGCTAGAATAATAGCCGTCCCTTGTCAAGACTAGTGGGAATAGCTTACAAAGTTAAAGAGTGATTAAATAGTAATACCATACGAAGTGTGAATTCCAGCTCTATGGCTGATCCCTTTAATAAACCAAGGGAGTTAATTACCGGGCGAGGAAAGAAGCTTCTAACCAGTGGGACTACGTGGAGTGCCACGTATTATTTATGTATCGTATATTTCAACCTGAACTTTCTAAACTCAACATGACCTAGAACATAAACAACTAACAACTGTACAAAGAACATAGACAAATAGTCATTAACGTCAGACAACAGAAAAAAAAATTAATCATTAGAATGACAGACAGGTAAACCCAAGTATATAAAATTGACAGGCAAATACATATTGAAAAATGAAACCACGAAATGTAAATAATTGAACCTTGTGCTATTATAAAGGTATTCGGTTCAATTTCACAGTGTTTTTTTTTTTTTTAATATTTGTTTGCAAGTCGATTTTGAATTTATATTTGTGTTCAACCAACATTCACATGATTATTGTTTGCCTTTCAATATTATTATTATTATCTAGCAGTGCATCCAGCTACCTGTTCAGGTTATACGCATATGTACCAACTACGCTAATAAGTTAGGGATGAGGATGGTTGAATTAAAAGGAAGTGTACACTCATTTTCGTGGAGGAAGATTGGAAAACCATTTTGGAAAACCACCCTCAGTACACTAGTATTAGGATTATAACCTTGAATTCTCTGTCATCGGCACTCTAGTCTATTGCGAGAGCGATGTTTGAGGCAATACGGCCACTGAAGAAGGTACTGTCATTATTTATTTTCTCTATCATTCATTGAATCTTTCGCTTACTGATACTACCACTTGTTCTCATCTGCATTCAATCACTAATTGACTATAATCACTATGTCACTCATTATATTATACGCTCATTCATTTACTCTCCCATATTCCCCCTCATTCTCTTTATCAGCCATTACTTCATTAACACAAGCACTCTCTCATTCATTCAATCATTTATTCTCTCATTCAGTCTTTCATTTAAATTGATCAAATGCCCACTCATTTGGTCACTCAATTACTCATTTAATCATGTTTTATCTTATTCGATATAGCATGTACTAATTAACTTTATTTATTATATGCCCAATCATTCAGTTCCTCAGTAACTCGCTCAATCACTTAATCGACCCCTCACTCATTTAATTAATCGATTTCAATGTTTTAAAAACTTATAGAATTTTGAAATCTGGTGCGTAGATTGTTTTTTATTACCACTCACTGAGTAATAATCTTAAGTCCCCAGTTTTAATATATATGTAGCCATTTTTATTTACAACCCATATTTTGGAAAAGTGTGTTGTTTTTTTACCACCACGTCTTACTACTTGTTCAGGTTATATGCATATGTGATAATTACGCTAGTGGGTTGCGGATGAGGAAAGTTGAACTTAGAGGAAATGTACCCGCACTTTCATGAAGGTAGAGTGGAGAACCATTGTATAAAACCACCTTTAGTACACCCGACCGGGATTTGAACCCTGATCTTTTACATGCGACAATAGACATGGGACCGATGGATTTACTTCCTCACCGAAGGAAGCTGTGCTACGGATTTGTTATCAGCTAAGAAAAATCCATCGACTTCGGATGGGTTTGAACTTATGTACATCGGGTCCTGATGAGAGCACTATACCCCAAGACCAACGAGGTTGACTATTAAAACATAATATATTATCTTAAAATTTATTGTTATTATAATCTTAAATGTAACTTATAGCGTTCTTCCATTCTTTTGATTCCATGAAGGGGTTTTTTTTACTTAAAATCTAATTTTGGAATTAGTATGGGATTGCGTATCGGAAAGTTCAAAGAGAAGTTAAACCACTCTTTGCGTTGCTAATTTCCCCTCTAATCATGGGCGTACCCACAGAAAAGGCCTACATTTAAAAGAGAAAAAGAAAATTCAAGCTAAGAAAAGAAAACCCCAAGATAAGTAAAAAAGTAAAAAGTAAAAAAAAAATTCTACTTTGAAGAACAAGAGTGGATAACCAAAGTGGTTTAATGTTGCTTTTAAAATAAACGAAGAGTATTAATGACTTGAAAAAAAATAATAAGTACAAATAATATTATTGTTAGGATTAAATGTATGACTATAAAATCAATTCATTCTTTACAGAAATATATTGTTTGAGAATGTTAGTTTAAAACAAAAAAATCTTTAAAAACTAATTACTTTTGTAAAACATACTTTATTAAGAGGTATTTAGTAGTAGTAATAATAATAATGATAATAAACTTGATCATCTATTTAGCTTTATTACTGACGAATGTAAAACCCTATTATTAAGGAATATTAGTAATTTGGTTTACTAGCCCTCTTCGGTGGCCACGTGGTCTAACGAGCTACTCTCATATTAAACTAGACTGCTGATGACGGGGAGATCGAGGTTCGAATCTCGGTCGAGGGTATTAAGGGTGGCTTATACTAAATGATTTTCTACTTAAATACGGATACAGTTCAAATAAATATAGCCATCCTAATCCCCAAAATGATTGGAGTAATTAGTACATAAGCGTATAACCCGAATGAGTCATACGTGGTGCTAAAAGAAATTGGTTTATGTTGTTTGAATGTATAGTAATTTTTTATGATTCATAGAGAGCTCTTAAAATGGAATTAAAAATACATTTTGATTTTTGCTAAAACCAATTTTAGATTTAGTATTCTTTGAGTCATAATTAATTATTCGATAGAAATACACATTTGAAATTTGGTGTAGTTTTAAATATCTTATACATTGACACATAATATTAGTATTAAAAATAATATAATAATTAGTATTGTTATAATTCCTGGGCTTATTATATATTATACTTATAGGTTACCCACCTCAGTGGCGTAGTTAGCTAACGTGCTAGATTCGTTTTGCACTAGACTACTGAGGACGGGAAGATCGAGTTTCGAATCTCAGCTGGGTGAACTGGTTGTGGTTTCCCCCTAAATTTTGTTCCACTCCCCCTCCAAGCAAATGCGGGTTCACTTCCTTTAAATTAAATCTTCCCCATTTCTAGCCCATTAGCTTAAATAGCACGCGTATAACATGAACAGGTAGTAAGACGCGGTGCTAAATAATAAATAAATAAATACTAATAGGATATTTTGATATATTTGGTGTTGTACAATTATTGCTTTTATGTACAACAATTTACAACGTAAAGCTATTTATTTCTGTACCGTCGTTTCTCGGTCCAAAGGAATAGACTACATAGCAAAGCTATCTACTCACCATGATCGCCCTAAGTGACCAGCTACGCAACACGCCCAACACTACCAGTCACACATATCCACACAACAATCTGAGCTGCAAACTAAGCTTCGCGACTGCGTTCTTAAGACCCGTCACCAGGTGGTGCTAACATTGGTGGAACCAGGGAAAAGGTTCTACAGAGATGGATATGCTTCGAGAATCGCCTATGTTGCTTCTCCAAAGTTCTCCGTCCATCCAGTGCATGCGTTACTCCCACGTGATTACTAAACTCCCGCTTTCTGGGGATAGCATATAAAGTGTCGTTCGGCCAAGTGAAGAGCACTCTTGGGACTTGTTCGGTTTGAACTAGGTGGGTAGCGTCGAGCTACGAGGCGCTCAGAGAATTTAAGCAAAATTCCACTTCAGCTTTAACATAATTATTAAACTTAAATATTTCAGAATTCTTATGGACGTAGATTATTCAAAATTTTAATGACACCTTTTTTTTAAGATGCTTCATTGGAAGACTTGATAGGATATGATAATATTTTTCCAAAGATTTTAATATCGAAATAAACAACTAAAATTTCAATTACCTGTTTGATTATATTTAATGGTAATATTTTTTCCAAAGACTTTAATATGGAAATAGACTATTAAACTTTCATTTTCTGATGTGATTATATTTAGTGAAAATTATGTCTCCAAAGACTTTGATGTGGAAATAGACAATTAAACTTTCACTTTGTTATTTGATTTAGGGAGAATATTTTGCCAAAGATTCTAAAGTTGAAATATATTCTTAGAACTTTCATGTTTATTCTTTGAGAATAGTTTTC
This sequence comes from Timema bartmani, assembly GCA_902151455.1. NCBI lineage: Eukaryota > Metazoa > Arthropoda > Insecta > Phasmatodea > Timematidae > Timema > Timema bartmani. The sequence continues at coordinate 6,098 of CABFWB010002393.1, forward strand.
CAAAGACTCTAGAATGGAAATATACCTCTAAACTTTCATTATATTGATTGATAGCCTTTGAATGAAAATAAGTTAGCAAATACTCTAATATGGATATATAATTCAGTACGAACATTACTCTAATTTAAGATTAGTTTAGGATGAATAAAATTAAAACTTAATGATTGCTAATTATATAATTCTGCTAGTCATATTATTTGAGTTAGGCTAGTATGCCAAGTTTTACAGGCACCTATTTTTTGCCGCTTAGGTTCTTAAATTAATATTCTTTTGTCAAAGTAAGTTTTAGAAAGTTATGAAAACTTTAAATAGTTCTCATTATGTTTGAGATTGTTTAGGGACATTTTTTTTATACATATTACTTGGTTTATGCAGAATGTTAGGAGTGCCATAATTTTGTGTTAACCATGGGTTTCTATCAAATTAGTAAGATTTAATTCTTTGATTATTTGTACCTGTTATTGTTGGCCCCTGGGCAACTAATTTATTTCGGACTTAATATTTGTTTAGTGTATTCATAACATTTATAGCCTCCAAATATGTGTGTGCGGATAACTTCATATTTATTAAGCAAACTTTTAACGCATATTTTATTTAGTCACCCTGAGGATCTTAAATTATAATGCAAAGTAGAACTTAAATATTAGCTTAGGCGTACTTAGGATTTTTCTTTAACATTTTTATATATATTTAAATATCACATTATTGGATGATTATTTGTTGTAACATTAACTAATGCTTAAAATTAAATTCAAACATCACATTTATCATTTACTTTAATTATGGTATCCCTGTCTTTTCCTATCTATAAACATTCTAAGGTATAATAATGCATCACTTTTACTATAAACTGATGAGCCCGGCAGTGGTCCTTTCTTAATTTCCGCAACCACGTGGGTTGCGAGTCGCTGAGAAACTATTATTAAGTTCTAACATCATTTTTACTCTGTTCCAATCATGCACCCCACTCTGTTTTTTTTTACACCTTCAAGTTATTTAGGATTAGGAAGGAGGTTGCATTTCGAAAATGATTCTAAAAAAATTTACAGTAAAAGCTGAGAATGTGTTAAAAAAATTTAAACTTTTTAAATTTCAAAAATATTATATAGGGGAAGTTAATCTATGTATTTTACAAGGGGAACAATTACTTTCATCAGTTATTCCAAGAGACTTAACCAAATAATTTTCCCTTTTATTCCCTAAGGATGTCTCCCAAAAAATTTAAATTTTAAAAATATTAAAGGTATATTTTATTTGGGACTAAAATTATAATAAGAATAGGCTTAAATTCTTGGCCTGGATTATTTTAATTTCCAATCTCTCCGTGATGACAGCTCGCAAGCGAGCTATACCAATTGAGCGGCCACCTCATGTTGTGGAAGATAGTGGTAGAATTGACGAGTAGAAGGTGTCATGTAGTCAGCAGAACGAACCCTACAGCCATTAATCTCAATTTTATTGAAAAGTAGCCGCTACTTCTTTATTCAAGTAGTTCTTCAACTGTCCTCATGAGGCTGATTTGACCCCGTTCCAGATTTGCTTCTTTACAGAAAAAGCTGAAAGTACCGGGGATTGAACCCAGGACTTAATAATCTAAAGGTTACATTTGAAATGTCTGTGCCAAATTAATGTACGATGATTCAACGGGCCTTCTAGTTGCTTTTATATTTTTCCTGCCACAAATCCATAATCCATAATATAACCTTTATCACCAATCACGATTCCATATAAGACCAAAACTGTCCTAAACAAAACAGCTGTCGTTAAGAGTGTTAAAATTGCTAACACCAGTTCACATCAATACTAAAAATATATAGCCTTTTTCCAATACTATATCATGATTAGCTGCTTTGGTGGCCGCATGGTTTAAAGTGTCATTCTCGTGTTAGACTAGACTGCCGATAGCTGGGACATCAAAGTTATTCTCGATCGGGTGTAGTGAGGGCTATTTTTCAAAAATGGTTTTCCACTCTGCCTTCACGAAAATGCAGGTACACTTCCTTTAAAAAAGATTTAATCCACTATTCAGTCCCCTATGATAATTAGGAAGTACCTGTGTAAAGTTTTGTTTCGATAGCAGTTAAATGTAATACAATCTCAAAACCAATGAATCTCGGACGACACAACTGACCACTGATCACTGACCAACCACTGAATGTGTATATAATCCTTCCCGCTCAAATGCTGACTGACCACACTGACCATATTGAACGTTACTAGCAATACCTCAATTATAGACCATCATACCACAACACCATCAACACGGCATCATACCATATTCGTACCATACGCGAGAACCATGTCGGCCGAGAGCTCTCCCATAATCACAGCACTCAACAAGCATGGACAACGCTGGCATATTGCCAGCTCAACCAACATTACTCTGGCACAGTTTGGAGCCATTCGTCAACATGATTTATGTGATTGCTTGGCCATACATTTGGAAGGATGTTACTGAGGCTAAACTATAAAGCCCTCAGATAACGCTCTTCAAAGTTATAATGATTTTAAATTGTGACCAAGAACAAATTTATAAGTACTAAGAGTATTTTTTAAAATTACTTTTACTCAATTTAAAATTAAAATAGTTATTTACCTCTTGGGTTCAAAATTAAATTCATAAAATAAATCAAAAGGGCTTAGAGTCAAATATTTAAAGTTATTCACAAAATTTGATTACTAGCTTGTAAATTATAAATTTTATTGTAATAGCAATTGTGAATTTAATTACACTATAGTTTATCTCGGTTTTAAACCACCTTTTTAAAATGATTAATATAAAGATTCGATTAATAAATTGAAGAAAATGATATGTTAACATTACAAAGTTTAACAAAGAATATATTAAATAAAGTTTGAACTTTTGAGAAAGGTAAACGTTAAGTTTGAAAAAGAATTATAATTAAAACCATTTTACTATAAAACTAAATATCACAAAAGTTTAAATAACGATTTCCCCTAGCCATAGTGCTTATTTAAAAATAAATAAATATATTTTAATAAAATGAATTATTGCTTAATTGCTTGGAAATATATCATAATACAGTGTAGAAACACTGTTCACTAATGTAAGTGATAGTGCAGGAAGCCAAACTGAAAGATTAGTTAATTTAGGTTGAGATAGAAACAAACGCACACACTTCTCTCTTACTTTCTTCTTACAATTTTACACTTCCCAATTCTTCACACTTACCCAGTTACACATTGTTTTATATTTTCGGTTGGCTTCCTTCACTATCACTTACTTTAAATATATTCAAAAGTGCTTTTACTCATCTTGAAGAATAGTTTTCAAACAATAACTCAATACTTGGAACGTATTATAATCGTACATACCTCCTCCCAAACCAATTGCTTGCTCACACCAGGTCTCAAGTTCATTATTTTCAACTCTGCTGCCTTAAGGACACCGTCAGCTGTGAATTCCACATTCGGCTTCCCTTGGTCTCCTTCTACACTGACATTCCTTAGGTACCTGTGTGATAAAAACACTCTTTACTCTATGTTCATTTTCACACAAGTGAGCAGCCTAGAGAAATTAATAATTAAACTAGTGGGTCGTTGCAGCGATGGCTGCAGATTATTGCGCTCAAATGTATTCTAAACTTTTATTGGAAAATATATATAATAAGCCCTCACTCAACTTTCTAGTGTAAAGTTTACTCGTCAAAGGCTATCAACTTTACATTTAGATTTAGATTTCTGTGTTTAATTTGAATCAAATCGTATATTTTCCCACTCCACGCCACGATGAGAACTTTAATAAGACCCGTCTCCCAGCTCACTATTTATTTTTTGCACCAAACCACTTGAGTGAGAATTGAGCTGTTATTATTTATATTATAACAAAAGAGAACTATTTATTTATCGATATACTACTAGACACAAATCCTGGTTTTCATGGTGATGTAAACAAAGAATGATTGTACAGATGAACTGCTGCCCACACAGAAGGAAAAATTGGGTTTTAGTTTTAGGCTAATATTTTTGCCAACATCCCAGACCCCCAACATTTAAAATGAGTGTTCATTGGTCAAAATTGTTTAAACAGTTTTCTCGTAATTTCAAATACCGGAAGTGGGCTTATCAAATTATATATAAAATATATGCTATATAGAGTGTGATGGTGAAAATGAGAGTTTAAGTGTTTGAGTGTGTGATTGTCAGAGTATGTCGGTGAGTATGAGGAGTGAAGTGTGAGAAAATTAGTGTAAGAGACTGAGAATGAGCAATTTGAGAGAGATCGAGTGAGTGTGACCGAGTGATAGTGAGAGTATATGTATGTCCTAGAGAGAGAAATACTGGAAGAAAAGGAAAAGAAAGTGTGCGCGCGCGTCAGATAAAGATAGCGAGTGTGAAAATATAGATTTGGTACACAAAACATTACTTTAAAAAAATATCATCCTCAAAATTAAGCGGTAAAATGAAAACTTAGCTTAACGTAAGTATTTGTACTGTGTTACTATTTGCTAAAATGAACATCAAAACCCATTATTTTAAAATATCAACGCTAAAACTAATACTCAGATAGCTAAATTGGATATTTTTAAACATTATTCAAGATCATTTGATAGTTTTTGAGCTTATAATACTTACCAAAACATATTTAAACATCGTTTTATTAAGTGCGAAACAAAACCAAGAAAATGTTTTCACGATCTTAACAACTTAACGTTTTAATTTTTACTTTCTCTCTATCTTACAGGTAGAGAAAGTATGGGGATCGTCAAAAAAATCGAACTCGAGATTTTGATGAATTTTGACGTTTCATGACTCCCTGAATCCGAAAAAGTGGTTTTTGAATTTCCGTCTGTCTGTCTGTCTATCTGTCTGTACCTCCAACTAGAGCCAAACTATTTTACCGATTGAGCTGAAACTTGATATCTAGGGTTTTCATAGGGTTGCCCCGAGGGGTTTTTGGAATTGGATATCTACCCCTAAAATTAAGGGTAGTTTACTGAAGGGAAAAAAGAGAAAAAGTCGATTTTCTCAAAATCGACTCAAACGATTTTGATTAAAATTCGTATCTAGGCGTTGATTAAGATTATAAATAAACTGGCTATTTTCATTTTCCTATGAAAATGATTTTTAGGGTACTTTACAGAAGCGTTAATTTCCGTATCTCCACAACTATTTGAGAAACTAAACAACTTATCATTGCAAAATTGTAGGACTATTAGAAATAAAAAACTTTTATTTGACATATATTTTTATAAAAGCAACAGTTTCTGAGATATTTGCAAATATATTAATACAATTTTGTGAGCTTTAGTTGTAAACATATACTACTTAAGTCTTAACGCAATAATTCTCCAATGCCATAGAGTAATTAAATATAAGTATCTAAAAAAGTATGTTATTTTTCCTTAAAGCTCTTAGGAGAAATGTTTGCATAGCAATGATCTATCTCCATTTTAGACTCAATAGTCAATATTTACATTTTTTATTGGTCAAAATGTATAAATGAATAATTAAATATCAATGCGATGACTTGAAGATCTGCAACACCTTATAAAATGTTAAAACTTTAACCAGAAATCGAAATTTTAATACGAAGTGTTGACCCTTGTGGAAGACATTAAACTGTTTGAAATGTTCTTAGGTGGACAAAGATGCGCCTCTTTTCTCATTGATTCTATATCATTGTATATTATTTTATGCGTGTTCTTATGTGGAGTGGGGATGATACAATGTACATTATTCCGTTCAGAAATCTTACGAGTTTATAGAAAGAGAGAGAAAGTCTGTGCGGTGCGCCGTACCATTTATTTCGAATTATGTTCAATATTATTGTATTCTGAAAATTTAAACATTACATCTGGACACGGGAATCGGGATTCCTCAATATTATTGATTTAAATGCGAATTAACGATTACAATATTCCAATAAAAAATGTTTCCCCAGTTTAGGCATCTTAATTTTGATATTGTGCTATGATCAGCATCCAAAGAGAAATATTCATCTAAAGAGAGAATTATTGTGATGTATTCAGACCAACAATTAATGAAGATTGAATTTATTATTGTTTAGCCAAAAATATATATTTTATTAAGAGATTTACATCCATGCAGCAAATAACGGTTTCCATGGTGATTAAACAAAGAATTAAAAACTGAAAATACTCTGTGAAAATTGTGTTTTCGTGGTAAACTACTATTTTTTCCCGACATCCTGGACTCCTAACCTTTAAAATGAGTGGTCGTTTGTTAAAATCTGTTCAGTCATTTCCTCGTGATTTATATTACCGGAAAAGGGCTTATCACATTATATATAAGGCTTATTTGGTTGTACAAAATTTATTTTTCTATTGATACCAAATTTTTTATGAAACACTGAACAATGTAATTTTTTGTTAGCATTACGTCTTACTATCCGTCCGTTTTATAGGTTGTATTATGAACTAGTTATGTTATATGTCAGGGATGAACAAGGTTAAATATTGAGTAAGTTTACCCGTATTTGAATAGTGAAGGTTGAATGTAAAACCATTTAGGATAAACCACCTTCAGTATGACTGACCGGGATTTGAACCCTGATATCTTCTTCATCCGCTTCCCAAAACTCACCCAGAATTTTTTAATTTCAAAAATTTTCAAAGGATAAGTTTTTAATTTGGTACTAAAATTATAATAGAAATATATTTTCTTTATAGGTTAGTTGTATTTCCAATAAACATCCATAAAATTTAAATAGTGCTATTGCAAAATTGACGCTGATGTGTCAACGGGTTAGATATTATATTTAAATATGAAGCTCTTTTGAATCTGGAAATATATTATGTTTCAACGAGCAAGTGTGATTAACTTTTGAATTGGGATCTAAGTGTTTAAAATTCTGGTAAGGTAAGTTACGAGTTTTTATTTGTTTTTAAATACTAATCTTACATTTGACTACGAAATAAAATTGATTTATTTAATATAATCCATTCTAACAATTTTTACATTGATTAATTTGCGAATGTTCTAAACGGTTAATAAGGCGCGTAGCAATAAATACATAGCTTTAAAAAATGTTAGAATGTTGTTAAGGAGATTATACTTTTTCATTCGTTTAAATAAGACAGTTTGTTGCATCGCGAAGTAGCTTGAACTGAAACTAGAAGTCAAATAAGAATAATTAATATTATATAATGTGAGAAGTTAAACCATTATATTAGGTACAAAATGCTAATATGTTAAACACAAAGTGCCGATACTTTACAAAGAAACGAAACGAAGTTCGTAAAATGTATAATTAAAATGTAAATTAATATATGTTTTCATTAAAATTGTAACAATAAACATAATATAATGGCCAAACTACTTTGCAATGCAACAAACTGTCTTCCGGCTTCTTAATGAAAGAAAATCCATTCATTAAGAAAGCTCAAATTTTTAAATAATAAATTTTGAGCCAAGAAAAAAACCCATCAGACCTTCCTCAAAACGTAACAATAGCTCTACCATTATTCACCACCTGGAAGATCATGGTCAGCTACTTATATTAACTTTGGGTACTTAGCGGTTATTGAAATTTACGTTGAGAGACATTTTCAATTAAAGTAATGGGCTTGATGAACGTGTAGTTTAAAAAAAAAAAAAGGTGCTCACTGATTGTACTAACTAACGAAAGAACTCTTCCCGTTTTCAAACACTTCTCTTTGATATTCTTGCTATAAATCCCTTCCGTGAAATTACCAAGGTATAATTGGCTTCATTCGCTCCGATATTCCGTTTCATGTGTCATGCGGTCAGCTTAGTTTGGACTAGCAAATCTAATTACCTAGCCAGCCTGCGTTTTCCTTCTGCTTTTGTTTGATGTGGTTAGCAGGTCGATCTCCGGCTGCCGTATTAAAGTTAACAGTGCAGTAGGGAGTTTGGGTGAACAAAATATGTATATTAGATCATTGCAATAATTACGTAATTAACACATTCACACGACTGGGAATGAGTAGGTGTGTTTTTATATTAGGGTTTACAAATACTCGACTACTACAAATATCATAATACAGATTAAATATACCTACATCATATTCTATACTCACACTTAAGGTGGATGGGAGGGGACGCGAGAAAAGGCCAGTGTTTTTGTAGTTTTTATAAAAAACTATTTTTTTGCCAAAATAAATAAAATATTGCTCCAGTAAAAACATAAGAGTTCAATTTTTTTTTCACATAGTCATATAAACAATTCCAGAAAATCCATCATGAACACAGCGGCATTAGATGGGAAACATTTTAAATGAAGAGAAAAAGTTGTCATTAAATTCCAGAACACTCTTGATAGATAATTTAAGAAGTTTTGAGGTCACTATGGGAATAAAATTAAATTATATGTTTGTATTGGAGCAATATTTTATTTATTTAGGCCAATAAAAATGTTTGAAATAAAAACTGCAAAAATACTGTTGTTTTTTCCTCGCTTTTCCTTCCATCCCACCTTAATAAAATCTGCTCGATAAGACTTCCATAAGATAATAATTTACAAATAAAATGGATATCATGGCAACAAATATGAGGCATGAATTTAACTATATCAGCCATTGACTTTAATATTCTCGTTTTATTTAAATATATCAAGAGGTTTTAAAATTGGAATTTTATATTAAATTGCAAATATACGTTTAGTTGTACTTGATGAAATATATACGTATTCCTGTGAATTTATTTTATAAATAATAATTGTATTTACCAAGTGAATTAATCTAAAAAGTCTACATTTAGGGTTTAAATAAATATCCATTATTAATAGCTTATATATGGTAGTATATATTGTGTAGACTTCTAAACTACGTACAATATTTTAAGACCGTTTGTCACACTTAGCTCTACTTGAAAGTTTGAAATATTAAACTCAAACATATTTTATTTTTGTTGCGCTTCTTACTACATTTCTGGGCTATACGCATTTAACCATCCATCCATCCATCTATTTAAAGTTTGTTCCCCAGATGTATTTTGTATAATTAAATATAAATAAGCCCCCCTCACTGCGTGACGCTAAATAATAGTAAAATTGATCCAAAATACAGGACAAAAAAAAAGTGGTGACACCAATCCCACCCCTCTTTTCCATAGTTAAAGCGTGCAACGATATGACTACTTCTAACCTTCCTTCTTCTTTATTTTCATGATCTTATAATTAAATATCAAAATGATTCGCTGACAAAGCGGCCCTGAATGTAATAAAATCATAAAAATGATTATATTGTTAATCTTTTTTTTAAGAAATTTTTAATATTCAATAAAATATCGAGGTGTTATATCTTTATTTAGAAATGATTATTAGCTTATTTAATGTAAATAATTATTTTTTAAACCCTAAAAATTAAACTTTGTTGCAATGCGCCGTTGCGCCCTACGTCCCTGGTTCCAAGAGTAGCAGTGTGCCAGTGGAATGTGCTAGCCCCTCCACACTCGACACTGGATATTGAACACAAGTGTCAGGACCTGACCTGACAAAACCCTCCAGTGAAGCAGAATACGTGAGTAGAGGAGAGAAATCCCTTGTCGTCTGTTCAATATCGGAGGTACAACGTGAAAATAGAAGAGCTGTCATCCCAACTCTCCAACTGCCCACAAAGATGGGTTTTAGGAGTGTGACATCGGATTCAAGAGCAGTTTCCCAAGGAAAGGGGCCACCATGTTGAAAGGGACGTCGTACGAAGAAAAAAAAGGGGGGAGGAGGCGGACAGGACGGATATTGTTATAGAGAAAACATTTTGTTTCTAAAGTAATTCAATCGCCGGTACAACCAGTCGTCCGAAGGAACTTTATTAAAGTGAAGTGGAAGGAAAAAGCAAATATAGAAAAGTATTTTAGCAATATTTATAAAATTAATCTTTTTTTGGCCAAACTATAGAATACTACTTAAGTAGATATGTTTGGCTTGATATTCTACATTTAGTAGTTTTTTTTAACCAGAACGTCTTACTACCCGTTTGGGTTGTACGCCTATGTACTAATTACGCTAATGTATTAGGGATTAAGGGGTAAAATTTAGAGGAATTATACTCACATTTGCTTGGAGTTAAATTTAAAATACTTAAGAGAAACCGTGAAATATGCACGTACGCACAGTTATAACTATAGGCCTAACTATTTATTTCTACTAATCAAATACATGTAAGTTATAATAAAATGCAATCCTGACATTTTCTTATAATACGTATTTTAATTATTTGAATAGTTAGCTATTTCAAATCTTCCACTATGGTCCTCCTTTTAATTATGTTCCAAGTAACTGTGGGGGCCACATTTTCAGTGAGCGTGGGTTGCCAGTTGGAGCACCCTGCCTTGGAATATACAACCACCAAAGCGGATTTCAACAGTTCTTGGATAAATGTCATGAGCCCAGTGGCATTTAAACAGAACCTTTTCAAGAAAAAGAAAACGTTCTGTTCAAATTACATGTTGTCCACGGTAAGTATTCAATAACTGTTGAGATTACTATACATAGGAAATTAAAATAAACGTAGGATATCTACTGAATAAATATTTTATTTATTTTTATCAACAAAGATTTTTTATCATAAAAAATTCAAAAATACGTAATATAAATCTCATCAACTTTCATCCCACCTTAGGTGTGCGCATTAACATGTAAGTTTTTATTTTTAGTCTATATTTAAATTTAACACAAAATTAAACATATTTTACGAATTGATAACGCACATCAGTACAATATATAATACGGCTTATATAGTGATAGTTAACGCAATTATATAATAGTATTTTATATAGTCAAATATTACCGAGATTAGATATTTTCGTGGAAAACTCATTTATCGGAATTTTCTTTAAATTTAACCATTTTGTTTGATTTTTAAAAATTAATTCTCTTAAGCCAACCCCCATCGGTGGCCACGTAACCTAAGATGTCATTCGAATAATAGACTGGAATCTCAATGACAAGGAGATCGGAGTTCATGTGTGTGTTAGGTTTTTTTATAATCGTTTCTTACTCTAGCCAGGATGGGTAGTCAGCCACGGTGCACATAATAAAACTTTATTGCAAACACTTTTATGGCAGTTTATTAAGATTATAAAATCTTATAATGAGGGCCTTGGAGATTCCAGTGCTGAAAAAAATTGAGGCCCCAACATTAAACAAGCATCTCCCATACACCCCAAAGATACAACATTATAATTCTATTATTTAAAAAATTAATTGATAAATGTTTAATGTTAAAGATATTATTAAAATAAGGAACCATTTTCATCACAATAAATTAAACTTATTTTTAGTAATAAGGACAAAATATGATCTCAAAACTTTTAAAGTAAAATTAATATTATTTTTTTCATAAATATTCATAAATAAGTCTTGAATGCCCGCAGATTTGTGAAAGCCCTGGATATTTAACCCTTGTAGGCCTCCTCCTTTAAATATGGACCCATTTGTAATATATTTAGTCATTATAATAATTAAAACTATAAAACCTTTCGCTGACTGTTAGAAAAATAACAGTTTAATCTATTATTCTTTTGACGCATCTTAACCACGCTCACGGGCTATGTATTTTAATTACGCTGATGGGGCAGGGACGAAACAAATAAAAAGTCAAAGGTACTGTATGCACCCGCATTTGTGATCAAGCGAGAATGGGAAATCCTATAGTGATAAAAAACATTAATTCAGAATAACGTGATTCGAATGCTGACCCCCTTGTGATCTGTAAAGCAGATTAGATGAGTCTGAAATTAAGTCCATGGTCCCACCGATGTGCGTTTGAAAGTATTTACTGTTCATTCATTTTGATAACAACGGATGAATGAATTTTCTCATTACATATTTACCGTAAAAACATAAATACATACCTAATCACGCAATCCCCTTACGAGGTAGGCAAGAAACTATGCATACAACAAAAAAAACTCCTTTTTTTTTAGCACCGTGTCCTACTACACGTTCGGGATGTACGCTTATGCACTAATTGCATTAGGGCTTAGGAAGGTTGTATTTCGATTAAATGCACCCGCATTTGCCTTAAGGGAGAGTGGAAACCCATTTAGGGATAACCACCCTCAATGCACCCGACTGCGATCGAATCCCTATCTCCTCGTCTTCAGCAGTCTTGTATAACACGAGAGTAGTGCGTTAGACCACGCGGCCACCGAAACTGGTAGCTCCTTGCTTATTCATTCCTCACTAACTTTCTCCACACTTATCTACCCTTGCATACTTCCTTCGCTTCAACAACATCGATACACCGAGTCATACACGCTCTTTTATTCTTAAAGCACTTTATTTTTCTCTTTTTCAAACATTCGTTTACAAAATTTAACCACGTCTTACATGATGTAGATGAATGTATGAAAAAAGAGAAACATTAAGAGTTTTAAGAATAAAATATCATGTATCATCCGGTGTATGGATGTTGTTGAGGCGAAGGGAGTAGGGAAGTTTGGAGAAAGTTAATGAGGATGGATTAAGTATGGAGTTGTCATTGGATATCGATAAATCAAACAAAAGCTAACTTTACTTGTTTTTACTGGTTGTTTTTAGCTTTGAACTATTGGTACACCTTTTTGAAATAAGAGAGAGTCTTCCAATACATCCCAGTATTTTTATTAATGAATTTATCTGACAAAAAATTACTAAATTAATATAACGTACTACCCTCGTTTGTGGTCGAATGGTCTAAGACGTCACTCTCGCGATATAGTAGACTGCTGATTTCCAATCTCCCTCAAAGCAAATGTGGATACACTTCCTCTAAATTCTACCTTCCTTATCCCTAAGACATTGGCTTAATTAGTACATATGCTTATAGCCCGAGCGGGTAGTAGGCCTAAGACGTGGTGCTAAAAATATAATCACGTTTTTATACGTCAAGTCATGTGATCTACAGCCGTTCCTTTGCTTTAAGAGGTTTTCACTATCCTAATAATGCAGTAAAATGTTGTCGTTATTTACCGTTACAAATATGTTTGGCCTTTCTTAAAGGTGATCCAAACGTCCATTCGTAAGAAAATCCAGGTATAGCTTGTAGTTTTAATCATAACATCGGAGAAGCAGCAGGGTGGGAAAAAGACCGATCTTTGTCCATGATTAAAATCACGTGATGTGTAAAAACATAGACTAATATTTCCCAAGTTTCCATACAATACCTTGTTGCCGTACACTTAACACAAATGAGAGAATATCAGAGTCTGGTCCGTATCACTGAACACACGATCTAAATGTCAAGGTCATATCGTCTGGTTTGCTGGTGATCGGTGCTAGAATCCTGGTCGGGTGTACTGAGGGTGGTGTTTTATAAATGATTTTCCACTCTACGCAAATTAGTATAAATTTCCTCTAAAATTCTACCTTACCCACTCTACCCTCTTAGACTAAGTTTGTAGACAGCATCAGACGGATATTAAGAAAATAAAAATCTTGTATCTATTTAGCACCGCGTCTTACTACCCATTTAGGTTATACGCTTAAGTACTAATTATGCTAATAGGTTAGGAATTGGGAAGGTTGAATTTAGAGAAAGTAAACCCACATTTGATTGAGAGAGAGTATGGAAAGCCGTTTAGGAAAAACCACCCCCAGTTCAACCTACCGAGATTCGATCCTCGATTTCCCCGTCCTCGGCAATCTAACTCAACATGAAACTAGCGCGTTAGCTAACTACGCTACCGAAGCGGGTAATAAAACATAATATTTGTCAAAATCTAAAAAAGTACACTTTTTTATAGAACTAAATTGGTCGAAGAAACTCTTATTTTATACTGCACAAGGGGAATGAAGTTTATTAGGGTTTTGTTATTATGTCTGACACTCAAGTTCAGTGAGAGGCGTGTCTGTCGACTGAGCAAAATGTCTCTGGTTTGATTACCAGCATGGCCGAAAAATGTATTATTGGTGAAATGTGGGTTTTACTTTTCATAGTGATAAATTAACGGCCGGGGACTGGATGTTTTGTCGGTTTTATATCTAAGCTAGTTTCAAAATCGTTTGCTGATATAATATTTCGTTTCAGAAAGTGCACATCATATACCCTGAATAGTGATAAATTCTATAATAATACTAGACGAAGCAAATATAAAATCAATGGGCTTCATTTGTTGTAATTTGCAGCTTGTAGAGCAGGAATGTCCAACCTTTTTTCGATATATATACCTCCACCCATATCCATACATACATTACACAAGTAGCACTATCTTTATGGTTCTGGAAACTACATGGAGCAATTATGTCGGCTCCAAGAGCCTAACTTATTCCTTATATTTGCAATTTTAAATATACCTATTATATTATGAGATGGTGGGCCACACAGAACATACTTGGGGGCCCCCGAGTTGGATGTGCCTGCTGTAGAGTGTTCCCATACATAAATAGACCATACAGACAAATGGACAATCGCACAGGACAAACTTATTTTAGGTTTGTTTTATACTTCAAGATGAAGTTCAATCGAAACACACTTTTGAATATTTGTAGATATAAATCATCTTAATAAGAAAATATACATTTTTATTTAGGTTTCAACATAAATTTCTGCAGTTGAACTCATTTTATTAACGTACTGTTTATAAGAGAAGTTGCGCTTGGTAATAATAGAGCATACGTCTATTAAAATACGCTTAAGAGCCGTAGTGTTAGGGGTATGTACACGATGATTTGGGTAGGAAGCCCAATCTTGAAGGCCTTATTTCTTACCATAATCCTACTTTATATTATTATTTTGATAAGATTGAAGGCCTTTCAGAACAGACTTCCCCCTTTCTTTTATCACCACGTCTTACTACTTGTTCAGGCCATACGAATGTATAATAACTACTTTAAATTGTTAGGTATAAGAAGGAAGCATTCTATATATGAACCGCCCACATTTGTCTTGAAGGAGAGTGAGTAACCATTTAAGAAAGCCACCCTTAGTAGACCCACCCGGGATACGAACCCGATCTCCCCGTCCTCACCAGATCCTCCTAACACGAGAGTAACGTCTTAGACCATTCGGTCACTGAAGTAGGTCAGCAAGCTTCCCACCAAAATCGGGGTTTGGCTATGTTAATTTTGTGGGGAGAACATAATCCATAGGGCAATGAACCATCAAAATGTTTTTTTTAGAAAACATTCTAAAAAATAATGCTTTATTTTATTTGAGACTAGCAGAAGTACCCAGCGTTAACTGGGGTAGCTATGTAATGCATTGCGTGGATACCCCGGATCACTCTCTTCTTAGCTTCAGACATACAGACAGAAAAATCTTCATTTTATTTCTTCAAACCGATTTTTAATTAATTTAGAAAATCGAAACAAAATTTTAAAATTCCTGTTTTGAGGTACACATGATCGTGCACAGGGGTTACTAATTTTTTTAATTTCAGATCTCTGAGTGCGGTAAATATTGCGCAATTCTTATGACAGACACGCAAATTCTTCATTTCATTAATATATTAAATATAATACTTGGATGAGAAAAAGTTAAATTTAATAATTATTCGATTACAAAATGTCTGAATAAATATTAATAAACAAATAAAAATTAATTTAAAAAATGTTAAACAGAATACATAAAGAATAAAGTGATACACCTAAAATAATATGAAACAAATAAGAATGTTTTTATAGAAATATTGTAAGTGGTTTCTTCTGTAAAAAAATATTTAATGTGAATTTAGCTGTGTGTCTATATTCTTTTTAACCATTCTTTAATTAATAATAATTTCTTTATTAATATTGATCCAGAACTTTTTGTAAATCTAATAACTAATAAATTAACTTTTTCATGTCCAAGTTTCATCTCATATAGTCAATAAATTTGACAAACGTTGGTTTTAACTCACTTGAAGAATCTGTCCCCGGTCTTCCACCTGGAATCTCCCAAACCCTCACATGAGAGCTGGGTGTTGAGGGAGAGGTTCGAATTCTGGGGGTCCGTGACGAAGTCTTCAACCCCGTAGGCATACACCTTGATGGCCGTGGTGATCTCATTCAACAAAGAGGCACTGCTTGTGTCAAAGTGCACCCCTAGAAACAAAAGACGGATAAAATGTAAACCAAGATGTTGGGACAAGGCTAGTATTAAGTACTAGGACAGTCGAATAGCCATTGGGCGAGTATTTATGTACAATGGAGATTGTGTTGTATACACTTTTACCGTATTCAATTAAAATATGTCCATTGGTATAATGATAAAATAAACAGGGTGCATATTAATTGGTGTCAAATATTCAAGGGGCGTAAAATATATATTCTGTGGAAAGCATTTTATTTTGTTGGTAAATTGTTTTAAAATAATACGATTTAACTTATTTTTATGATTGTTATTTTTGTTTGAAGTCAGTATTTAGTATTTATCAACGTATTACTATCAAAGAACATTCCTTTCTATTATTTAAATGCACTTATTGAGCAAAACTACAGACCAAATGACAAATATTGTAATAGTATGTAAGTAAATAATATGATAATGTATGGTGTCGATTATTTTGTAACGATGGTCAGTTCTCGAGAGTTAAACTATATAAATGGTAAGTATATCGATATCGGACTACCCGCTTTGTTGGCATCGTGGTCTAAAGAGACACTCTCTCGATATACTGGTTTGTCGATGAAGGTGAGATAGTTGTCCTGGGGGTGTTTTTTTTAAATAAATGATTTCTCACTCTCCCTCATAGAAAATGTGGGTTTACTTCCTCTAAATTATACCGTTCTCCTCCCTGGTCCGTTATTGTTAATGTGAGAAGAGTGTGAACGGTTAGTTAGACGCGATACACACACAAAAAGTCACTTTATTTTCAAAGAGTCAATATATTGACACAAAAATATTTGATTAACATCAATACTAACCCAACACGATTAAAAATTTCCACCGTTATTTGTGAATTGGGGTCTGGATTTATAAAGTATCTTTTATTTGGCATCGCGTCTTACTACCCGTTCGGGCTATACGCTTATATACTATTTACTAATGGTTTTAAAGATTAGGAAAGCTATGTTTTTAGAAAGTGTATCCCCATTTTCATGGATAGAGAGTGTAAGACCGTTTTGTAAAAAAAACGCCCTTAGTACAACCGACTAAGATTCAAAAATCGATCTCCCCATCATCGGCAGCCTAGTCTACCGCGAGAGTAAGCGCCATAGACCATACGGCCACCGTAGCGGGTTGTTCCGTCTTTTCGTAACCGATAAGACCTAGGCATCAGTTTCAAGGTTTAAAAGTTGATTTACTACCACTGAGGATTTTTAGGATAAATAAATGTGTATAGGCCTGATGGGGATGATAAATAAATGGTACGGCACACCGCACAGACTTTCTCTCTCTTTCTATAAACTCGTAAGATTTCTGAACGGAATAATGATCATCAAAATCTCGAGTTCGATTTTTTTGACGATCACAATACTTTCTCTACCTGTAAGATAGAGAGAAAGTAAAAAGAAGGACACGTCTTGTTTGGGCCACACATTGCGTATAAATTGTTTAATGGAGAGGATCATGGAGGGGTGGAATGTAGAGTAAAAGAGGGAGAATATTGGTTTGAAATACTAACAGATATCAATAAAATGTTGAAGCTACTAAAGGATGAAAGAAGACTCTCAGATCCAAGGAAGACTGGAAGACGTCCAGTTGATACTTGTCTCAGAACATATTCACAAAAGAAGAAGAAGAAGAAGGTTATATTAATTTTATTTTTATTTATAAATTAAATTAAATTTTTAGTGAAACTAGGTTGTACGAGTTGTATTAAATTAACATGAAAGATATAAATCTGTAATATATAATATATATGAACAATATTTGATTGATATTTGAAAGAAATTGGTAATATTAATTACAAGCTATGATACTTTATAATTATGAATGTCTTGAAATTATAGCAAATATCTATATGAAATATGAAATATGAAATAACATATTTACCAGATATTAAAACAATGTAATTGAGTATTCCACAACATGGAATGTATCACAGAACATGGAATACTCAATTACATTGTTTTAATATCTTGTAAATATTTTATTTCATAGTTATTATTTTTCGATATTATAATTTATTAACCTTCACTAATTGTGCATGTTTTACCCACATTGGCTAACGCATTGTGTTTTAATCATGATTTCATTTGGTGTGTTTCTTCTTTTTCATCAGACCTGAGGACGAGGCCGTCGTAGCATCTAAACATGTCGTATAAATAAAGTTGCAGTATTTGCTGCAGTAACCAAGGAACAGGGAAATACAGATAAGATAGAAATTCAATTTTTAAATTTTTTCAAATTTAATAACTTGTTCTGTCAATTCTCAAAATAATACAGAACTACGAAATATGCACATTATCCTTTGTTTTAAAAACATAATTTTAAGTATAATTTTGACTCAAATGTCTACAATTTTAATATGTACTGAATTTTTAAATGTTTGTTATAATTTCAATACATTCATAAATATAAAGTGTCATAGCTTGTAATTAATATTACCAATTTCTTTCAAATAGCAATAAAATATTGTGCATATATATTATATTACACTTTTATGTATTTCAAATTAATTTAATACAACTCGTACAACCTGATTTCACTAAAAATTGAATTTTATTTATAAATATTCTTAAACTTTCCTTATTAAACAATTCAAATGTTTTTCAAAAATTTTATTTTTACTAAAATTATTCAGTGGTAATAGGCCATATAAATTGTTGCTGATCTACATCAGATGTAGCTTAAAAATCTATAGCGTGTATTTTTAGGGCATACTATGCCCAGGTGCTCCAAGTCTTTAATATCTCGATTATATTTTGGTAACGATAAAGAAAAACCTTCTGAAAATATTTCAGAAGTTTTGAGTGTATATATAGAATGAAAGATTGCTATATTTACTTTTAAAAAAAACAATAGATGAATTAAACTCAATTGCAATATGGTTTTAGAAAGGTAGGACAGTTATAAACGTTAATAAAACAATTTTAATATATTAATACGTATAGTCATGTGAACTACAATTGTCAATTTTCATAGATAATAACAATACTTACAAAATATTACTAATATAATGGTGAAATGTTATCAATTTTGGCTGAAATTTGTTTTTATATAAAATTTCATATCCTTACCATTTATTAAAAAACATTTAAATTGGCGTATGAATAATTTCAAAAGATGTAATATATTTGTATAATTATAATATACGTTTTTCATTAGATGTTATCAAACTATATGTTAAAATCCTGTAAAAACATAAACGTGATTAATAGCGGTAGAAGTATAAAAGTGAAGTTAAAGATAAAGATGAAAAAAAAATTATCTCATAATTGCGTGAAACCATTAATAGACCACATCTTTTCAGCTCAGCCGTTCATTTAAAACTCAAGTCTTCCAAATAAACACTTTAAGTCTTCACGGGAAAGAGAAGACATTTCTACAAGAAACCTATTAGCGAGTTCACAAAGCAGAAGCGTACACGTTTGAAATGGGGGCAAAACGGATAATAGGTCGATTGATGGTATGAGGACAAGAAGGGATTAAATTCAAACGGCAATACATTTAATGATACACTAAGAAGTCGTTAGACCAACGAATAAAACTGTTTATTTTTTTATTAATAATAAATATATCCCCAAGAGTGTCATTATTGTTTTCCGACACGGACAATATTTCCTTTGATGGTCACTAAACTTCTCTTTTTAGTCTTTTCTCTTCCTTTCCAGTCTTGAAGTAAAGGATGGAATGGAAGATATTGAAACCCTCTTCACTCCTCAGTCAAACCATCGTACTAGTGCTTTCTGTTGGAGAGAAATGCAACTAGTTTTTAAACTAGCACTACTTGTATTTGACTCAAGGTGCGGCCGAAGGGAGCGAAAGTATTTTTACAGTCTATATAGAATTAAACATTTTTGGCCAAAATAAATCGAATATTTCCCCAGTAGTAACATAGAGTTTAATTTTCTGCACATGCTAATATCAACAGATCTTGAATATCTGTCAAGGATGTCCTGGAAATTTGTCAAAACGTTTTAAATAAAGAGAAAAACTTTTGACAACATTCCAGGACACCCTTGACAGATATTCAAGATCTGTTAATATTGGCGTATGCCGAAAACTAAAATTTATGTTGCTACTTGAGAAATATTTGATTTATTTTGACAAACAAAATGTAATGCTATAAAAAATGTAAAATTACTCGCGCTCCCTTCTGCCGCACCTTAAGCCCGTATGCTAGCTTGTTCTTTGTGTATATAGGCCGCATTCTAAGGGGGATGTATGATCTATGACCTCTTATTATCCCCAGGGTTTCAATGATATTCACAGTTCTTCTTCACCACGATCAATGTACCTCTACAAAGGATTCAGAGCTGATGAACAAACGCCATGGCGTGAAACGGCTATCTAATGGAAACACCCCTTAGCGAAATCGTTATCTGAGGTAAAACGATCAATCTCTTGAAGTGGTCAAACTAGATATTCCTAAATGTTGTATTTAAATATATATTTTTAAATAATTTTTTAAGAAGATACATTTATTTAAACCTTATGTTGAATCTATATTTTCAGGCTCTTGATATTGGATAGAGGTTTTTTGGGGTTTTTTTCTACCCATTTTTAAAGACCACCCGGTATGTGCGTATTTTATTAACTAAAAGGGAAAATTTAGGTAGAATTTAGAGGAATTACGTATAATTTTGCGTGGAGGGAGAGTGAGAAACTATCTAGAAAAACCAGACTAGATGAGAATGACATTAAAAATGTGTATTGTTAAAACCATCCTATCGCCAGCACATTTTGCATATTGAGCACTTGAGGTACTATGAAAGGGAAGGCGAGCTAAGTCTAATAACCATCCCATTTTTTATAGCAACTATTTTTCGACATAACAAATCTATTTTTTAGAATAATATTTAAGAATGTATGGTTTTTGTTTTAACTTTAAAACTCTTTAAAACTCTCTAAATAAAACTTAAATTCATTGATATGGTAAATCCTAGCTTAACCTGCAATGACGTCATAGGTTTAGAACGTCCTTAAACTGTACCTGTGATTATTGTTCTCATTAATCAGTAGAAAACTCATTTGTGAGGTATAAACGAAAATACGTTCCCCATTTAGGTATGTAGAGAAGAATCTATGTATGGGTGGTCAAATAGAGACTGCGTGTGTGATGGCATATCATAGGTATAGTTTTAACCGGCACTGCTTAGCCTCGTAACATTCCACGACACCACACTGTTAAGTTCTTTCTCAACCAATCAGGTAATAATAATTATCAGGATCTAGTTTTATGAAGTTGTTTAGAGGAAATTTTAAATAAACTATAGAGTTATGGACATTTTCTACTTGGGGGTGTATTTTATCTGTATCTTATCTGGATTCCATTTCATTGCCAATAGAGAATCAAACCATACTTAAATTTCACGAAAGTGGTTTGAAGGCAGAAAAAACGCCAGCAACACTTTAAGCAAATTGTAATTTTGTTTAATAATTATTGAGATGAAGATTCATTAAAGGACGTTCAGCCATTTATACTGAGTCCCAATAGGGTGTCTTGTAGTGTTGCCAGGGTAAGCATAGTTGCAGTTCAATTTTCACAGAAATAACCGTTTATGACAGTTGAAAGTTACTATATCTACTTTAATGTATTCGTACATCAATTTATGTGTCACTATTTATTGATATTATCAATACCTACAAATTAACACTAAAAAATAGCGTATAACCTAAATTGGTAGTAAGACTTGGTGCAAATAAAAAAAACACTAATGATGTAGTAAAATGTTATTAATATTGACAGCCAACTATATATATATTTTTTTAAAAGTTCCTTCATAGCAAAATCCTACTCTTCTATTGTTTAAACTGTCCCTGTGAATTCTTTTAATCAACCATTAGAATACTCATTAGCCAGGTATCAACAAAAATAAATAATCGTTTCTAGTACGGCATCTCACTATCCTTTCGAGTAATATAACTATGTACGAATTAAGATATGGGTACGGGATGAATATTGAGGAAATGTACCCGCATTTGCGTGTGAGTAGAGTGGAAAACTATTTAGTAAAACCTAAAAACATATAACTGGGATTACAACCCCAATCTACCCGTCATTAGCAGTCTGGTCTATTGAGAAAGTGACGTAGACCATGCGGCTGCCGAAGCGGGCTAAAATTCATTCCTCATGAAAAGATATTATGTAGAGCAAAGTCCAGGTATGATTGGTCAAATGAGGATCTAGTTTGTGAGAAATATTTAGAGGTTAATTTTAAACAAACTTTAATTACTTTAGCAATATTTTATGAAACAACACTTCATATTATCGGGAACATTCTATAGCAAAAAGCTAGACTATTTTGAAAATACGGTAGGACAGTTAGTATAGAACATTGCCAAACTTTTTGTTTTGGAAACTGGCGTAATCTAAAGAGATTATTCTCACTGGCATATGTAAGATTTGTCATAATTTAAGCTTATAGAACAGGGATGGTAACAACTTTACCGTACCAGTGTGCCAATTATTTACGTTTTTCAATGAGTATTTAAAAGCAAAAACATGTTGAATATTGTGAAATGTAATGAATAATAACTCAAATAAGATTTTAACTATTTCAAAGAAGAATTTTTTTTTACATTTGTATAATTAGTGTTCTAGAAAATATTAATTTCAATAATAGTTAAAACCATTGAAATTATCACCTTCAGTGAAAATAAGACAATAAATGGATAAATATGTTATAATCAGAAATTTCTACAATATTTTCTAAAGTAGTTTGAAAAATGCTGTGTTTTTCTAGCAAGGATATTTATTTTCAGTTCATAACTTTTGTCTTCAACAGCACAAAAGATGCACTCAGGTACGAGCCAAGACGATTTATAGCCGTTGACTTCATAAAGTCCATTGTGACATGAAATGACTGTCGTAAACTTACTGCCCCCCCCTCCCCCACACAAAAAAAAATTAGACCACGGTCGGAAAAGTTTGATTTAATGTGCCCCTCCTAAGGAACTTCTTGTCAGGGATTATCGTGGAGGAAAGGATTGAGATTAGTGAATTGAAGTTGGTTTGTAAACGTTTTATTGAATAAAGTACCAGATAGAGTCTAGGATAAATGAATAGACTTCTTTAAACGTAAGGAATTACTAAATGGGAGAGACATGGCATTCAAGTCTGGTACCTTTGTGTAGATTATTTGCTGTTCTGGTTGCACAAAACGTTGACCAGGGTACGCCTATGGATGTTATTATTATTAGCACCGCGTCTTAATAACCGTTCGGGTTATACGCACTTACGCTAATGTGTAGTGGTAGGTGATTGTGAGACGAAATGGAGGACCTAAAGTTTAACGTGAAATCCGAACCATGGTCTACACGTACCCGTAATGAGATGATATGATGATAGTGAATATGGAGATTTGGGCTGGTAGGAGTTTTAAATTTAGCTTAAGCCTAATTCCCCTTAAGAGAAAAATATCCTAGGTACAAGCTGGGAATTGAACCCTGGACCCTTAGGTTCGTAGCCAGGTATACTGATCCCTACACCGTGGTGTTGGATCCTAGCAAACTGAAGTGATGATAATAATGTTTAAAATAAGAGATGGGTTAGAAGTGAGGGTATCGTGTCAGTAGCCTGTAATAGATTAAGTAGGACCTGGGTTGATACCCGGGAAGTCCGTTCGTCTCAACTGATGTCTGCCCACTTATCTACAAGGTGGCTTTCGTCCACGGATTCTATGTATATCCGTTAACTATACAACTGTTCATGACTCTAAGTTAATTTCAGGAAATCCAGCCTACACATTAGGTTCTAAAGCGTAACGACATAGAACTTCAGCGCTTTTGAGCCTCTCGAGCCAGACATAACTATCCCGTATTTAATTCCCAGAAGGGGTTATATTACCTCTCTACGGTCTATTACCCGACTAATCAACTGTAATTGCGTCTTTTTGGGCTACAAACGTTATTGTTTTAACACATGCGGTAACAAGGTTACTTGCAGTGACTAATTAAACACATTGTGCTTGTCGTTTGGAATTACTGTTATTGTTTTGATGTTGAATGCTGTTGTTGCTGACGTTGGACTGTCCTTTCGTCAAATTTACATTACAAAACGATCACGTTAGTTAAGTCATTAGCAAATACTTCTTAAACTGTTAAAAATATTTGGGTTTTTTTTTCGTGTCGGCGCGGCACTCAAATAGTTTTGCGGCTGTACATAGTAGGATTTAGGGGAAAAGGACATTCTGGAAGACCTTTTTTCCACCAAAATTGTAACAAATACATAAGTTGATAAGCCCATTTCCATTAATTGAAATTAATATAAAACAGCTGGACCTAATTTGACAAAGGAATACTAATTTTAGAGGTTAGAGGTTCCAAGATAATGGCAAAAATAATATCAAACATCGAAAACCCGATTTTACTAGCGAATTTCCAGCTTTTCTGGTGTGTGCGAAATAGATCATATTCTGTACAATCATTATTTGCTTACTTTACCATGGAAACCTTGCATTTTGTATGATTGTATTATTATTATTATTGTTATTATTATTATCACCACGTCTTACTACTCGTTCGGGTTATACACACTTACGCTAGGTAGGATGATTTTGAGATGAAATGGAGGACCTACTGTTTAACGTGGGATCCAAACCACAGTGGAGGTCTGGCATTCCACACATTCACAAGTTGTGATTAATACACGTCTAGTCAGAGGTAAAGGAAGGGTTTGGCAATCAGATAAATCTGTGCCGGGACTGAGGATTTAACCCCGGACCCCTAGCACAAAAGTCTGACACTTTACCCATAGACCGCCAGATCACCCTATGATTGTAAATTGGTAGATACAATAAGTGATTAATACACGTCTTGTCAGAGGTGAAGGAAGGGTTTGGCAATCAGATAAATCTGTGCCGGGACTGAGGATTTAACCCCGGACCCCTAGCACAGAAGTCTGACACTTTACCCATAGACCGCCAGATCACCCTATTATTGTAAATTGGTAGATACAATATTTATCCTGGGTTATCAATTCATACTTAAGTAGTGGTGCAACAATTAGATAGATAGCTGGTAGAGGGGTAGTTTTAAAGCTCTCCACTTGTTGTGAAGGTGAAACATTTACGTTTTGCTTAGAATTAAACGCCAAAAGCTTAAAATCTATGTAAAGTTGATAGACTTTGACGAGTAAACTTTTAACTATAATTTTGAGTGAATTGTTATCCTTTAAAAATTATTCTTATAAAAATTGTTAACACCTTTTTGCGCGATACTGCAGCCATCGCTACAGTGATCCACTAGTATAGTAGGATTCTGGTATGAGAAAAGACTTTTTCAAAAGTTCCTTTCCACCCAAATCCTACTATAAGAATATGTGTGTAAAAACCATTTTCAAATGACTTTGTATAAGGAAGTGTCCATGTATTAAAAGTAAGACCAGCTGATTGATTACCTTTAAGCCAATTTTATTTCTCAGTGCCGCGTTTTATTAACCGATTGGGATATACACATAATATGTAGCTAATAACGCCATTATTTCAGCGATGAATAAGGTTAAATTTCTAGGAAGTGTACCCGTTACCCATAGAAAAATTGAAAAACCATTTACGGAAAATCATCCTCAATACAGCTGACCGGGATTAGAACCAAAATATTCCGGTCATCAACAAGGCAGGTCAAATTCATGGCCCACGGGCCAAACAAGGGTGCTTTCCTTAATTTTGTGGGGCCCCATGAACCTTATGATGAACCATGATGCAGAACGACCATCTTCTTATTTTTATAAACCCGTCGAGGAAATACAGAATTTTGGAATGTGATATTTAGGAATTTGGCATAATTTGGAGAATTAAGTTATATGAGGTTGTTATACAAATTCTGTAATATTTCTCTGACGGCAAACAATCCCCCAAAGTTGTTGGTTTTTTGCAAAAAATATGTGAAATATTTAGCAGCACATGAAAGCGTTAACAGTTTTTTCCTCACATGAAATTAAACCAAACACCCGGAATATCTCACCATAGAAACAAACATTTGTAGACAATAAAAGTGATTTATGACAAGTTTTAGATCACGATATTAATACCATCACTGCAATTTTTTTTTTTTAATTTTGATAAAGATATAAGGTTAATCTTATTGTTTTATACAGGATTATTCAGATGTCCAGGTAAAATAGTATCCAGTTTGTAGAGGGTGACAAGACAAGCATTTCCAAGTATTGAACCCAGGGTCTGCGGCGTCAAATAGCGGTACTACTAGACGTCAAAGTTTGGGGGTGGGCAACTCATAACATAGTAAGTGGAGTGGAGTGTAAATTCTGACTAGTAACGGGGGAGGATGGCGTCTGTTTGTATATCTCTCCTCCCCCGTAAGTTCCGCCGTCAGTGCGTTGCCTCCAGTTGCACAAAATGCATGTGTGCCGTTTCAGGGAACGTGTAATGTCCCTCCATGTTGACAGACAACCGTGCAATGCTGCCCTGCCACGCTGATTTGCTCTGCTAAACGTTTATAAAAATAGCGGGACATATATTTAAATATGTTGGCTCACACAAAAAGCTAAGCTAAGCCAAGCCACGCTATGTTTTATTCGATTGCTGGCCTGGCAGTTTTTCCATCTTCCATCTTGATCCATCATTTCGCGTGTTCATAACGCACCTTGGGCTACGTGTTGAACAGACGTAGTGTTGGCTATTTTTTTAAATCGACAAATAAATGTTGAAGTTTTGTTTTCAGTTTACTTTACGTGTATTTAATTAATATTTTATTTAGGTTTTTTGTCTAGGGGTAAGGTGTCTGACTTCTGTGCTGGGAGTTCAGGGTTAAATCCTCGGTCCCGGCACAGATTTATCTGATTGCCGAACCCTTCCTTCACTTCTGACAAGAAATTTATAAATCACAACCTGTGAATGTGTGGAATGCCAGGCCTCCACCGTAGTTCGGATCCCACGTTAAACTGTAGGTCCTCCATTTCATTTCACAATCACCCTTCCATTACACATTAGCGTAAGTGCCCGAACGAGTAGTAAGACACGGTGCTAATAATAATAAACTTCAGTGTAACAGACCATACCAGTGAATTATGGAAGCAACTTAGCTTAGCTTAGCAATGAATGTGTAAACAAACTGACAAAAACTAACCATAACATAGCTTAGCTTAGCTTTCTGTGTGAACCAGCCTTTACTCAAAGTTCATTGCGCGGGAATACTAATATTGTGACCCCCCTACAACCTGTATATTTTTGTGTCTGGAGATCTTAATAACCCTGTATAGGCTGCATATTTTTTATTTTGTAATAATAATATACAAAATCTGGAAATTATTTAATTTAAGATAAAGACAGTACTTTTTTTTGTTTAATATGGTACTTGTAGTATTTTTAATATGCAATGTGTCCCTTATTATCGAACTATTTTTTCACCCCTGCCTTAGACCGTTAGATTGTCGAAGCGGGTTTGAGCCAAATCAACCCTCCCCCCCAGTGATTGTTCTTCTATATATCCTCCAACGTGGTCTTACTTAGCACGTTCATGTTCATCTCGTGCCAGAAATGTGAATAAAGGCTCCAGTTGACTGTAACGATAACGACAAGAGAGAGAGAGAGAGAGAGAGTTTGGCTGACAATCGTGAGAGTGATGGACGAGATCCGTTAAGACTTAAGAAGGGCCACATCTTTAGACGCTAATCATTAAATAGGAACCGGCAACATTACCGTTTACGGATAATGGGGTCTTTTTATTTTCATGTTTGAAATTGATTTATGGTTGCTTAACGATTAAAAGAAGAAAATTCTGGGAGCTGAAGGGGGAGGTTGCAGAGGACAAGGTGCATTTGAGGTTATGGTCTAAGTTCACTTACAAAATAAATGAACTTGTATGACAGAACACCTAATAATAAATAGTTATAATAATAACGTTAAAAAGATTGAAAATATATTCGTATTTGAGAAGGGAGAATAAATCTTTATCTGGTTAGTATCTTCAAATATAATTAGAAATATTCAAGAGGTATTTATTTAAATTGCATATTATAAATTGAAGTAAGAACTAAACTAACGTAAGATGAAAATTTCAGATTAATAAAATAAATTGCACTCTCATTAAATAAATGGTATATTATTAACTCTTAAATAAATTATATAGGGCACCGCTCATACTTTCTTTCTCGTTTGCCTAAAAATTGAGATATTTACTCAAAACTCGTAAGATATATGAAACGATTATAATAAACATTGTTTCAGAAAAACTTCATTTAAGGGCGTAAAATAAATAATATATCCTGTTACAGAAATACATTGAGAATAAAATAACATCTCTGTTCACCAAAGAGCGTGACAATTAATTTTCCAGAAATAAATTTAAAAAAATATATTTGCCAGTATCTCAGAAACTATTGCTTTTATAGAAACTTCTTTTGGGTATAAGTTTTTTATTTTTAATACTAACGCATTTTTGCTGTAATAAGCTATTTTTATCTCAAAGAGTTGCTGAGATAGGATCAAAATTGGAAATTTCCGCTTAATCTTTCAAAGTAGTTTTCATGGAATGCATAAAAATTGTCATTTGGTTTGTAATATTGAACAATGCATATATACGAAATGTAATCAAAATTGTTAGTTCAGATTTGTAAAATAAGCTTTTTCTTCTTTTTATACTTAAGTGAATTAGCCTTAATTTTAGGTTTAGATTCATATTTCTAAAACCCGATCTTAAGAACCTTGTGAAATCCTTAGATATCAACTTATAGCCATATCGGTAAAATGGTTTTGGCTCTAGTACCGCTAACAGACAGGCATAAAGACATACAGAAGGCATTACAAAAAATATTATTTGGTTTCAGGGGTCATAAAACGTCATCAAGATCTGAGTTCGATTATTTTTTTACAATTAAAATACTTCTTATACCCAAGGAGTGTGAGAAAATATTTTAAAAAAATTATTAAAAACTAAATAAACCATTTTTATTTTCCTTCTGACTTTCGGTGAGAGAAATGATTGCAATCGCCATAAAAATGTGAACTGCAGATTTTAATAG
The DNA here is from genome assembly GCA_902151455.1 of Timema bartmani. Lineage (NCBI taxonomy): Eukaryota > Metazoa > Arthropoda > Insecta > Phasmatodea > Timematidae > Timema > Timema bartmani. The sequence goes on from CABFWB010002393.1 coordinate 35,033, forward strand.
ATATCAACTTTTCAAGAACCCTTAAACTATAAAAAGTATTTATTGCAATGTGTGTCTGTCTATTACTGGGACTAGAGCCGAAACCATTTTATCGATCGGGCTATATAACTTGATATCTTGGGTTTTCATAGGGTTCCCTAGAGGATTTTTTGAAATGATCTATACGACCCTAAAATAAGGGAAGCTTACTTACACAGCAAAAATAAATAAAACGATTCTCTCAAAATATGCTTAAACTATTTTGGTTAATATTTGCACCAAGACACCGTTTAATATTACAAAACAAAATGGTGCATCTCATTTTCCTATTTGAGGCTTTGAGAGTATTTTAAGATGAACAAAAATTTACAATTTTGATCATATCTCCGCATCTATTTGAGATACGAAATAGCTTATTATTAAAAAGTTATAGCTCTTTTGTAACCAAACAACTTCTATTTGAAATAATATTTTCCAAGTTATAGGCAAATATATTTTTAAAGGGAGATTTGGGAAATGGAGAGTTGAAATTGCACAGAGCAAAATAATATATTTCTGTAGGTTTGTCTTGATCAGTTCAAGTACTTGGGAAGTCTGCCGACAAAGGATACCTACTGCACTAAGGATCGTCATGGTCAAGGCAGCTTTCAACAAGAAGAGGTTATTATTACTTATTTATTATTAGCACCGCGTCTTACTACCAGCTTGGGTTATACGCACTTACGCTAATAGGGTGATTGTGAGATGAAATGGAGAACCTACAGTTTAACGTGGAATCCGAACCACGGTGGTAGGCCTGGCATTCCACACATTCACAAGTTGTGATTAATACACGATCTTGTCAGAGGTGAAGAAAGGGTTTGGCAATCAGATAAATCTGTGCTGGGACCGAGAATTGAACCCCGAACCCCCAGCACAGAAGTCTGACACCTTACTCCTAGACCACCAGGTCACCAAAGAGGTTATTGCTGACCTGCGTGTTGAGTCTGGAACTGAGGAAGAAACTGATGAAATGCTACATTTGGAGCATCTCGCTGTGTGGGGCAGAAACTTGGGCTCTTAGGAAGATGGGAACGAAATACTTGGAGAGATTTGAAATTTGTGGTGCTGGAGAAGACTTTAGAATATTAAGAGGATATACAGGGTATCATATTAAGAAGAGAGGATGAGGATAAAACTATTTTGGATGCGATTCTTTGGCGTAAAGCAAACTGGATCGAACACATCCACAGAAATAACAGGAATCTTCTACACGACATCATAGAAGGAAAGGTTGAGGTAAAGAGGATATTAGGAAGAAGGGGGATTAAAATATTAGATGACTTGAAGGAAAGAAGATAATTCTGGGAGCTGAAGGGAGAGGCAAAGGACAGGAACGCTTTCGCTGTCTAAATTCACTGACAAAAGTACTGGACCTGTCGTAAGACAGAACACCTAGTAGTAGTAATAATAATAAGTGTGTCTAAAATTGTATGTATGTCCATCGATGAAATACAATGTTCGTTTTATCTTACGAGCTATAAGTATAACTTAGATAAAGGAGTGGTGCACCATATAATTTATTTATTTAATAATGATAGGAAAAAATATATTAAGTGAGAACTAAGCAGATTTAAAGTAAACTCGTTACTTAATGCATCACATTATAAAACTTTGTTATCAATTCGAGGATTTAAGTTAAGTAACCAGTTTACTAAACAACAGGTTGATTCTCACTTTATATTCTTTCTTATCATTATTATTCTCCTTACAAATCTAACGTAAAGTCTTAAAAAATATGTTTTATTTGAAAGCTTGAAAAAACTTTTAAAGACTCTCAGTGTAAAAACTTCTAAAAATATAGGTCTATAGTTACAACCTTAAAAAGGGGCGTGATTAATTACAATATGTTAAAGTTAGTAGCTCAGGCTTTTTAATGCATTTGAAAAATCACTCAAAAAACTTCCATATTCATCCGCTTTGTAGAGATGTGTTATTTTGTCACTTAAGTCATTTACATAAATTAACTTCACTTATCAAACTGACTAAACATATTTGCAAGGTGGATGAATATATAACTATTTTGGTAACTTTTGATCTAACATAATAGGTAAAAATTACCGGCACAAATTACCAAGTTTTATAAATTTTTTAATGTTTGTGTAAATATGTACATACATTAACAAATAATTATGCATGAATAGCATATACTTTAGGGATGTGTCAAGCTTCAAAAACTTCAACTTCATCTTAAATATTCGTCAGCCTTGACTTTGATTCGAATTAAAAATCTGTTTACCACAGTTAAAAAGCTTCACTAATAAAAATGACAACAATTGCAATTTTTGACATTTTGTGCTGATATGTAAGCCTACATTTCGTTTATCCTGTATGGTAGTAAGCTTATCTTGCATGGTCCCACTATGGCATAGCTTATAATATATTACCATAATCTAATATTTCAAGGTAGTTTGCTTCCTTTCAGGGTAAGCGGAAATCAACGTTCACATAAAAAGTATATAAATTAATTATTAGAGTACATGTTTTAATAATTACTTATTTTTCAGCTTAAGATGGATTAAGTCAATAATGTTATTAATAACATATTTTGTAAATGCTTTTTAATGCCTAAAGATGTTTGATTATTTTTGTCTAACATTAAACTTATTTTTAATATCTTAAATTCTCTTCGATTTCAATTCAATTCGCCCTTGTTTCAAATTTAAAAAGTGGAATCGTAATATCGCTATTAAACTCTATTCTACTTATCTACATAAATCAAATCAATGTGTTGTCTGCATGGCCTTTAAATGTTATTAATCCCACTTACAGATACTCGGCGTTACGGGCAAAGTTCCGAAATTTCGAAAATGCAAGATAGCGGATCCACAATGGCTGACGAGAACTACAAATTGAGTTATATAGAGCTGAGGTTTGGTATGGACGTTATAGTAAATGCTATCTTTATGAGAATAATTCAAGATGGAGATGAAAAATGGCGGAATAAACTTAAAATTGAGTCCTGGAGAGCTTAGACTTGGTATGGATGCTATGGAGCATGCTGTCTTTATAATCAAAATACAAGACTGCAAAAATTAAAGATGGCAGACTCCACGTATCCCAATAACCTGGCATAGCGATTGACACAAATAGCTCTACCTTGAATGATAGAATATCCAAAAATAGATCAAAACATCTGGTAAGAGACATCGCATGAAATCCGGAACTGATCTTGTTGAGGAAAGGCCTATTATTGAGATAAAATGTAATATTAAATGTATTCTTTATTAAACTACGTAAATCAAAAGAGAATGTGGTAAATGTCTCACCCAGCATGCCCACAGGGAACTGGTAGGGGGTCTGCAAGTTCTCGATGACGCTTTGAGTGACCACCCACACGTAGTTCTCTCCGGTGATCTTGAAGAGGTCCCTTGCAGCTGTCAGGATGTGGATGGCTTCCTCTCTTGTAGAGTAGAGCAACATCACCCGGGACTCTGAGTTCACGAGCTCCTGCAAGTCGTGCGGCTTAGTCACCAGGACGACGTTCAAGATGGCGAGCCTGCAACACGGAGCTCAAAATTATGAGCCTGCAATGCAGAGTTTAAGATTATGAGCCTGCAACACGGAGATAAACATGATTAGCCTGCAATACAGAGCTCAAAATGGTGAACCTGAAACATGGAGCTCAAGATGGTGAACTCGCGATACAGAGATTAAGGCAGTGGGACTAAAACATGGAGCTTAATATGTCGAACTTTCAACATTGAGCTCAAGATGGTGAACTTGCAACATAAGGCTCAATATGGTGAACCTGCAATACAAAGCTCAATATGGTGAACCTGCAATACAAAGCTCAAGATGGTGAATCTGAAACATGGAGCTCAAGATGGTGAACTTGCGATACAGAGATTAAGGCAGTGGGACTAAAACATGGAGCTTAATATGTCGAACTTTCAACATTGATCTCAAGATGGTAAACTTGCAACACATATCTCAATATATTCACAGCAATCGGCGTGATGCGTGAAAAAATTAATTTAATCGCTTGTAGTTAAGAAACTATTAGTTTTATAAATAAATATTCTAAATAAAAGATTTTAATTTTCAATTGTAGGGCCTACAATAAGTTTATTATATGCTATTTCGTATTTCAAATAGTTGAAGAGATATGATCCTAAATGGAAATTTCTGCCAGTGTAAATTACCCTTAAAGTCATTATAATGGGATTATTAGTATTTCCATTTCATTTGTAATGTTAAATAATGCTTGGACACAAAATTCAACCCTTTATAGTTTGGTGGTCATTTATATAACCATCGGATATTAGGGTCATATTCTCACCTAATTTGTGTTGAAAATGAACCTTATGTATTCGACAAGGTTCCTAGAACGTACAGTGGTTATTCACATAGCCACCTCACATTGTAGTAGTTGGCAAGCATTGAATTCGATGCGCATTTGTTCTAAGTGGTTACATGAATGACCACTATCGCTCTGTGAAGTGACCTTGTGAACAGGTGTGTGGTTTTTATCAGTTGTATCGTTAGTGAGGCTCTCTCTGTCATTTTTACCCATAATACACATTACTAGGTTATCTGTTTATTGATTTTTGTGTGACGTAGCTGATAAGTATAGAACTAAGAACCTGCAAATTGTAAATGAATCAAAGTAAGTGTACTTGTATGCACTACACTACATTTGTAAATACATATTTACATGAGTGTGTTTCTTTTGTTCATGGCTTTATTTCATTCTAATGCTGTTATATAAGTTCTGCCAGCCCTAATAGTTTATTTTATTATCAAGAACACTTATTCGCATTTGGCGGAAAGATGTTATTAGGCAGATAAGTGCACCGCATATGAAATATGATTGGGCTGAATAATTGGGGTTAGGAATATAAATGTATGGCAAGCTAAGATTAGGATGTACTTCAGGAATCATTGTTCTATAGGTTTTATAGCGAATATATCAACATATACACTTAATATTCTTCTTTTAGAACAAAATGGCCAGAAGGGGAGACACAAATGACTTGAGAGGATCGTCCCATGAGAAGTTGTGTAGCATTCTTGATACTATATCAGAGGATCAGGCGGAGGATTCTGATATTGGTGGGGACTCCGATGCAGAAGATTATAGCATCATACCAGAAAGTGTTTCATCGCTAAATGATTCTATAAAAAGCGCAAGTGCAAGTAAAGAAGGAATGCCAGGTGGCTCCCACACGCTTGCTTCCCATCTTGAAGACGGTGATGTGGAAATTCACGATATTCAGCCAAGATTTTCATATAGAAACATGCGTGATAGCGATAATAGTGACGTGGAACTTGAATTTCCTAATGTAGTGGATCAAATAAATGTTAAATTTAACAAAAAAACCCTGCAAATCTAATTCATACTAACAAATGACGTTTACACAACCATATGGACCTAATGTACAAATAAATTTAGCATCTCCATTCAGTATTTTTTCTCTTTTTCTTACTGTAACTTTCATGCAGTATATCGTAGATCAGTCTAATTTATATGCTTCACAGAAGGGTGTAGACTTAAAAATTACTGTTGAGGAACTGAAAGCTACTTTGGGAATCCTGATTATCATGGGATTTCATTCTCTTCCCAGTAGCTTTATTGGTCATCTGACCCAAAATTTCATGTACCGATAATTGCGAACATTATGTCCTTTTTAAGAGATTTTTGAAAATAATTCGTTTTCTTAATTTGAATGACAATTCTATTATGCCAAGGAGAGGGGAAACAGGCTTTGATAAAGTTTACAAACTGAGACCATTGTTGACAGAATTGAATTGTAACTTCAGAAATGCTTTCAATCCAGGCCGACACTTATCGGTTAATGAAAGCATGGTGGGTTTCAAAGGTAGAGCTTCACTGAAGCAGTACCTACCAATGAAACCCATAAAGCGTGGATTTAAAATCTGGACAATTGCATGTGCAGTTTCTGGTTTCATGTTGAACTTTGAAATATATGAAGGCAAGAAAGACGGCCAAGAACAGTCCTTGAACTTGCAAGATCGTTTCAGATTATGTGATATTGTTTGTTTTTTGATCGTTTTTTAGCAGCATTCCGCTTTTTAAGAAGCTGCTAGATCGAGGACTATTTGGCTCTGGGACAATATTGCAAACTAGAAAACATTTTCCTAAAACCATTATAAAAGCAGACAGGAAACTTCAGATGGGACAGTCAGATTATGCTTCTTCTGACGAAATTTATATTACGAAATGGAAGGATAGAGGAGCAAAATCAGTGGTTATCATTAGCAACCTGAATGATTCTGATGATCATACTACAGTACAGAGAACAAACAAGAAAAATGAGAAAGAAACTGTTTCTTGTCCTTGTTGTGTTAGTGATTACAACAAATATATGATGGGAGTGGATAGATTTGACCAAATGCTCGAGACATACTCAATTTCATGGACATCCAGAAGGTGATGGATGAAGATATTCTAATAACTAGTTGATGCTTGCATTGTCAATTCGTATATATTACATCAAGAGACCACTAAAAAATAACAAAGAAAAGCCTATATCCCATCTCACATTCCGCAGCACATTAGCAAATGAACTTATTGGAAGTTTCAAGAGTAGAAAAACCCGAGGTTCAGATGGAAGGAATACAACTGTAAGCAAATCTAAATTAAAAAAACATGCTGTGTGCTCCCAGAATACTTTGAAACTTGTAGACGTTGGATTGCATTTGCCAGTGAAAGGTACTATGCGTCGATGTGCTTACTGCAGCACAAAAGCTAAACCAAAAAGAAGCTCTACTTTATGCAAAACCTGCAATGTAGCACTCTGCAGGGACTGTTTTGCCCCTTTCCATTCTAAAAACTAATGACAGTATACATTTCTGTGAGTTGATAGTGACCAGTTGACGCTTGCAATTTTATTTGGAAATAGGATAGTTATAATTTTCTAGTGAACTGTAATTTTAATTAATTGTGTTCAAACATTGTTTTAACTATAATTTTTAATATTCTCAATACAAATGTTAATGTAGTTAATTATGCATCCATTTATAATTTGTTAGTACATTTGAAATATTTCAAATATGTAAATATCATTAATAAAAGTAAGTGGTTATTTAAGTGACCACTATCCAGATGGGTACCCACAGTGTACCTGAAAGGATGGTGGTTATTAAAGTAACCACCCAAAAATTTATAATATTTCAATAAAGAAATATTTTTTGGCTAAATCATTGGTACCATCAGTCAATATACATAACAATAGTACTTATAAAATAATAAAATGAAAATTATACTGAAAAAAAGTTTTGCCCCCTAAAGGGTAACAAAAATTATTAGTGCGTATTTAAGGAAATAGATTTAATCTCTTTTTGATGATCAGTAAACTATTATTAGTCTTAGGGTTGGATATCTAATACCTAAACCCCCTCTGGGAAACCTTATGAAAACTCTAGATATCAAGTTGTAGTCCAATCGGTTAAATTATTTCTGCTTCAGGCCAAGCTGCAGACAGACAGACAGACGGCATCTTCTGTTTCAGTGGCTTATGAAACGTCGACATTTATTAAAATCTTGAGTTTGACTTTTGTGACGATCACAATACTAGTCCCACTAAGGAGTCGAGAAAAAGTTAACATGTTTGGTTTTAATGTTTTGTGGATCATTCAGTGGAGCTTAGAGACAAGGTTCAGACATCAGAAATGCCTCATTATTTAAGAACTAGTTTGTTATTTTAAAAATAAATATATATGTGCTGCTGCTGTAGCCGCATGACCTAAGGCGTCACTCTAAAGTTATACAAGACTGCCGATTTCAGGAAGATCGGGTTTCGATCCCGGTCGGGTGTACTGAAGGTGGATTTTCCAACGTGGTTATCCACTTTCCCTCCAGACAAATGCGGGTAAACTTCCTTTAAATTCAACCTTACTCATCCATAACGCATTAGTATAATTAATACATATGCGTATAACCTGATCAGGTAGTAAGACGCAGTGCTAAAATATATATAAATGTCTCATAACATAATGGAGAGGAAATTAATATACCAACATGTGCCTAAACAATTAAATTCCTTACGTTTTAAATTGTATAGTTTGAAAAAAAATTGTGATAAAAGGTATAATTAGATCATTTTAAAATGTGTTTAACGCGAAATATCTCAGTTTAAAGATTACTGTAAATGGTAAGAATCATAGCAAATAAATGTATTTTAAATAAGCTCATAACACCACATTTTAAGACAATAGAGATTGCTTCAATAGTTTTTATAATTTATAACAGCCCTTCCATTAGAAACACTACAGTGTGAAGACATTTCCATTCAAATAGGGTGTGCCCTTAATTTAACAATCTCTAAATAAAATAATTATACATTAATTTTCATAACAATTTTGTAACGTGTCTGAAAATAATTATAAATATACATTTTTATTGTTTCGTTAGCTATTGGACTATACTTTAAATCTAAATTTTTATTTAAATCCTTGCAGATTAAAATAAGGGGAAAGATTTACAGTTTAGAAACTTCAATAAACTTTGTTACTAAAACCAATTATTTTGAGTTATTCATTGGATGTTGTTTATATTGCGTTCCATCAACTTTTTTTCCCACGATTTTAGCGAACTCTCTAGCGGTTGTAAAGTATTTCAAAACTCTTGAATACCACGGTAATGACGTCACTGCATTCACGCCAATCGCAGGACACTTCACTAGGTTTCACTAAATTACATTCCCATGTCTATGTTCACAGTGTAAATTTAATTGGTGGAAAGGGGTACGGATTAATTAATTAAAAATTTATATAGTGAAACATGATATATTCAGTAATTAGTTTAACTTGGATGTACTCATTATACGATTTTAACTACTACTTAATTTTGAAGAATATAATGTATAAACATATATATATAACATATTTTCATATTTTTATTTTTATATATGTTACTGTAAAAGTTCGAAGACCGGTAAATCTTAGAATTTACCGGAATACCCTAGCGTTTACCAATATCTGATAATATAAGTCCTATATATCATAGAATATGTTTACATTTTGAGTTTTAACCATTTATAGATTCAGTCGGGGGAGAGGATCCCAAATTATAACTTTGACCAAACCACATAACAATTAAAGCTGGGAAATTTGTAATTAAAAAATTAGTTGATGAAAAAGGGAGGGGACATTAATATTCCTAAACTTATAGATAAAAGCCTTTTTGACTTGATGGAAAACTTTAACTTTGTAGAGTCAGATGAAAAAAGTCTAAAAATTATCAAAAACTAAAGACTATGTTAAAGGCGATGATTTAGTATTGCGAATACATAGCTAAAGATTGAAATATACACTAGCGCCTATAAAGCAGTGACATAACAATTTAAATAAACAAATTCTGTTGGCATAGCTTGGAGGCCATATGTCTCGTCTGAAAATCATGATGCTTAATATTTAAAATGTTTCTGTTACAAATTATATCAATTCATGTATGTTATTTGGTGAAATTCAAATTGATTTGTGATTGCCATAGCTAGGCCAGAATTTTACATGGAGGAACTATAAAAATGATGGCAGCCGGGTTTTGAACGTCCTAATTTGATTTATTTTGAATCGGCTAACTCGTGCGAAGAAGGGTAAATCTTCTAGTATATTATATTATGTTCGATTGTGTTGTACGTTTTTTTAAAAATTATCTATTATCTCATTCTAACGAGAATATTAGATACTTAGATTATATCCTACGTTACTATAAATATCTATTGAACTACCTGTTTCAATGGCTGCATGGTGTAAGGCGTCACTCTCAAAATAGACAAAACTACCGATGACAGGGAGATCAGGGCTTGAATTCCGGTTGTGTTTACTGAGGGTGGTTTTCCCAAAATGATTTTCCTATATCCCTCCACGCAAATGTTGGTACACCTTCTTTAAACTAAATTCACCCTTCCTCAAACCTAGTTCACTAGCGTAATTAGTACATATGTGTATAGCCTGAATAGGTAATAAGGTGTGGGATGAAAAAACACTATTTAATCAAGGTACACTTCAAGAAACCAAGATTGGGTTGTAGAAAATATATTTCCCCTTCACCCCACCGAAAATAAAGGTCCTTTACACTATTAGTAGATCCAACCCTGCAGGCCATTGAATATTGAAGAATATGAAAGCCTTTTAGATGATAAATATTTATTTAAAAGTTTTTGTTTTTCCATCCTAACTTTTACCTAAGAGTCCCTTGTCTTGTCGACTTCCCTAGGGCTAAAAGTTTTGTCGACCGTATAACTTTAAAAAAATACTTGGTTTGAAGAAAACCAGTGTTTTGAAAACTTTCTAAGTTATTTGAAGAAGGTTTGATACTTTTATTTAAAATAATTTGAAGAAAGAAACACGAATGGAGGATTTAGAAAGTTTTAGAGAGCTGTAACAAACTATAAGTTAAATACTGTATAAAATCCCCGTTGAAACGAAAATATTTGATCAAAATTATTAAAAATTTAACCTCCTCATTAGAGCTAATTGTATTATTTATGTGTTTTATTTGTTTATCTATTTTCTTTAAAATTAATATTCTCTTCTAATTAATACGTGAGTAGACACATTTAACAGAAGAATTATATTTATTGTATCGTCCAATGTTGAAGGCAGACATAATTATGTTTATAAATTTTTTTTTTATTTAGACGTTAAAGTTTTTAATGAGCTCCAAACAAATTGACCTAAAAATATTTTATTTCCAAAACTACGTGACGAACTTTTAAATTTTCATGGCAGTATTTTGTAGCATAAATAAGTTTTTACAAGTGATAGCTTTATTATTATTTTATTTTTTATTTAAATTTAAAAAAGTAAGTTCACAATATTTGGTTATATTAAATAAGCATCAATTAGGTGTTAAATGTTAGTTATAAATTAGCTCTTATTAAATGTAATAGGAAGTTCGATCAAGTACTAACATATCATTCTAACAATTCCTTTTACATTTTAAAAGGTATGTTTTGCTGAGTTTGAGTAATTATTTATCAATTTATGTTAAAATGAGGATTCTTAGCTTGTTTTTAACTGCACGTCACACCCTCATAGCTTTAAAATTTGTCAACAACTATAAATCAATATGTAATTCTATCTCTGTCATTAATGTTTTCCAGTGAAATATGCTAGGAGCTATTTTAATGTCACTGATTTAAGAAAATGTATGGTACCAGGATAAAATATTAAAGTAGGTTTGTATTAGGGATGAAATATCTTCAAAAAATTCAATTTCAATTTAAAAAAAATTAATTTTTGACTTTTCTTGAAAAATAAAATTCCAGCTCTGACTGTTAAGAAACTTCACAAATAAAAATATTGACGGATATAATTTATTAATGTTTATTTCTTCCGTTTACGATGAAAACTTATGGTTAGTTTCATTGTCAGTCTTAGCACGCCTTAAAGCAGTGTTCTATTGAATACAGGATGACACCTGCCTAAATTAGAATGGAATGGACCAGTTTAATATGCGAAACTGTCCCATTCCATTCGAGTTTAGGTAAGTATTTTTAATTTAGCATAAAACCGCACTTGAAGCGTGGTAATACTGACTATGAAACTGGTCCTTATCTTACCTCAACGTGTTCCACTATGGCACTATTATTATAAGCTGACCATAGTGAAAACAAGCAATGTAAGCTTACTGCTTTCTAGGGTAAACGAAGCGTACACGACAAACTAATATTAATATGAATATATATATACCAAAGCTATTTTAGTTGTTAAGTAAAGTTATATTCATCTTAAGTCAACAATTCGAAGGTTGGTTTGGTATGGTTTATATCCATCAAGCGTTGGGCTTGAACTCAGCCCCTCAGCTGATCAGTCCTTCCTGCACCATCTAGTAAAAATCCAATGTACAATTGGAGTTCATAAATTGTGGTGGTTTTTTGTTGCCTTCCACACTGCATTTTCTACGAGCTAGTGCGAAATGCCCTACAAATATTACCAGGAAAGGTATTTTCACATATCTTCCACGGTTCTTTTACATGCCACAATTGACATGGAACCTACTGTTTTACTTCCCCTCTGAAGGAAGTTGTGCTACTTGTTTTCATCACTAAAGAAAAATCCGTTGACCTCAAATGATCTTGAACCCATGAACATCGGGTCTTGAGGTGATAACTTTATCCTAAGACCACCAAGGTTGACAAGTACGGCTATAGCCGCATCTAATTATCATATTATTTTAATTGAAAAATCACAATTAGACACGGGAATAGAACCTGGAACTTTTATCTTAATACGCCAATTGTCTTACCACAGAGTCATACAGTGCCCAGGGTCATCTTTACTGGTATTTTAAGGCAGAATCTGGTATGGACGTGAGGAAATCGTCAACTACATATTATTTTAATTTCTATGGTGGTCCTTTTACCAACATAAGCGAGTTTAAATTTTATTCCATGCTAAAAAGTAGATTTTGTAATTCTTTTGGAAATATGTATATTTAATTACACCCTCCCATCACTCTTCAGTCCACGCATTCTCAATTTGAAATTTTAAGGCTTATTTGGTTATATTAAATGTTTTAGGTGCCTACCAAATTTCAATTTAGCCATCAAAAGTAGTGTTCTATATTAGTTGTATAAATTTAGCACTTAAATTTCAAGGGATTCGATTTTGAAATAAAATATGTTCGGACATTATTCAGATATCTAGGAAGGTCTATTAACTTACAAGTTGAGTTTCAATTCTCTACCTCTCTAAAAAATGTATTTTTTAAAATACTAACTTTGGAAATTTTGAGGGGAACCACCATCATCATTTTCCACTCTTTCATTTTGAAACTTAAGAATTCAGACCTTTACACTGTTTGAGGTCGTCCCTATAACCTCATTAAAAATTTCAATTAACTAACACTGTGAAAAGTAATGTATTCCTTTACTTCTGGAAATTTTGAAATTACCATTTCACTAGCCTTCTTAGAAATAACTATTACTTAATATGAATTTGGTTATTTGAAGTGATAGCTCAACATTCCTTATAAATTTAAATTTTCTACATCACCAACATTTTTCTCCCCCCTCCACCTCTTAGACTATATTCTCAAGTCTCATTTTGAATTTTAAAATGTTCAGACATATATAGTTATTTGGAGTGGTTCCTATACCTGCTTGCCAAATTCCGGTTTTATATCAAATAGAGACGTTTTATCCTGTAGTTTTGAAATCCAAATACCTACACCGTTTTAAACTTAAAAATTTATAGAATTTTATAGTTGTATTTGGAGAAATTGGTCTACCTACCCGCCGAATTTCTGTTTTTAACATCAAAAAGTAGTTGTTTCTAATATAGGACCTACTTATATACTTAGCACCGCATCTTACTACCCATTCGGGTTACACGCTTAAGCACTAGTTCCACTAATGGTTTAGGAATTGGGAAGGTTGAATGTATAGGAAGTGAACCCACATTTGCGTGGAGGGAGAGTGGAAAACCATCTAGGAAAAACCACCCCAGTTCACCCGAGCGATATTCGAACCTCGATCTTCCCGTCCTCGGCAGTCTAGCTCAACACGAAACTATCGCTGCCAACTATGCGTGTTGTTTATGATAGTTTTGTAAATTAATTTTGAACCATCCCAACCCCTTTTTACCAATTCCCCTTAAGAAATTTGAAATTATAAGTTTCATTGGGTATCTGGAATTTTATATTCATCTATCTGCAAAATTTTATTTCTATACCTAATCTCAAAGGTTTTTATTAACCATAGCTCCATCCCCCTACTTCCCACTTTCTGTAATTCAACTTTAAAATTTAAACTTTTCAGATTTATATGTTTATTTGGAGTGAGCCGCCATACCTGCTAAGCGAATTTCAGTTTTATACCACATAGAAAAATAGTTAATTATATTAGATTTGGAAATGTTGAGCCCATGCCCCCCGTCATTTCCTAAACTTCCACTTATAGATTTCAAATTATAAAATTTGGTTATTGTGAGGGATCCTTATCTATACCTGCTTACCAAATTTAGATTTTCTATCAAACCTAAAAGGTTTTTTCTTTCTATACCTACGTTCTCCTATTTCCCGGGGTTCCAGTTAAAATGTTCAGACACTTATAGTTATTGGCTTGGTCCCTTGCTTTCCTTCCAAACTCCATTTTAATATTACACTAGAAATAAGTTTTTTCTACTATTTTTGGAAATTTTAAACACCCCCTCCCCCTTTTTTCTAACTAACATTAATTTTAGAAATTTTCAATTTCTAAAAATTTTTGTTTAGCTGAAATTATCCTTCTACACGACTGCCAAATTTCAATTTCCCATACCCATAAAAATTTGTTTCTGATCATAACCCCTATTTCCCGGGGTCCCACTTAACCCATCGTGTCGGTGCCAGTACACAATTTAATGTCGTATGTGGCCAAAAAAAAAACCCAGATATCAAATTTAATCGTGATAGGATGACATGAGATATACAACACCTTTCTGCCTCTCTCCACCATCCACCCCTAATTCTAGAAATAAACTTTTATTCAAAATTCTAGACGGAACCTTCATGCGAAAATCTCCAAGTTTTCAGGCTTAGGAGTTGGGAAAAAAAGGCGATGAATGAGTCAGTGAGGCGTTTTGCCTTATATATATATACCTCCATCAGAATATAATCTGAAAAGACATGCGGGTCTAAATAGTTAAGTGTGATAATGTTTAAGCTCATTCAACCATCAACATTTTATTGCACTTATTTTAACAAGTGTAATGAAATATTTATAATAAATTTATATTATTATTGATATTATTATAATTCCATGAATATTTATAATATATAAATTATTATTAATGGATATAAATAATATTATTTTGTTGAAAAAATATATAATTACTATTATGAATATTTCATTGTGTTCACCTCATATGAATATCTAGTTATACTAAATTTTAGTCCCAAAAATTAATTACTTTACTTTAACAATGGTACACAAAAAGCATTAATAGCAAGTTTGACCCCTTATAAATCGTGAACAGTAATGATTTGAAATCAGTGAATCACTATTTATAGCTTATAATTATATCCTTTTTTAAAATTGTGCAATAAAATGTTGGCGGTCGAATGACCTTAAGCGTAGATGGTTTGAAAGAGATATGGTGACATTGTTACAGTGTAATTGTCGGAACGTAGAAGGGTCTCACCCTCTGAAATCTTCGATCAACCCTCTACATCACAAACACGCACACACACAAGTATATCTGTACATGGTCCGGGGTGGGGGGAAGCACCGGAGCAAGTCAATTAGCAGCTCCATAACAATTAGCCCCCCAACAATTCTGGGCCAAAGCCGTTTCTGTAACTTTTACGGCTGTTCTACATTCGCAACTCAACACCAGTCATTAGGGAGATACAGACAGATATTTAGCAATCAGAAATTTAATCGGGAGTAACGGTTAACCCGCTCATCGGTGGTCGAATGGTTTTGGGAATCACTCTCCAAATAGACTGGCCTTCCGATGATTGGGAGATCAGGGCTCTACTCCTAGTCGGGTTAACATAGGGAGATATTTGATAAATTGTTTTCCCCTCTACTGTTATGAAAATGTGGGTACACTTCTTTTAAATTCAATACTATCCTCATTAGAACATACACGTACAACCGGGAAAGGATAGTAAGATTCGATGACAAATGAATAGTGTTTGACGGGAAGTAAGTTTATTCCTGATACAACCGCAAGAATGTTTATTACGATGAAACAATATTATATTGTATTTATTTTAATAATATTTATATAATACCCACTTTGGTGGCAGCATGGTCTAAGGTGCTACTCTCACAGTAGACTAGACTATCGTTGACGGGGAGATGGAGGTTTGAATCTCAGTTGGATGTACTGAAGGAGGTCTTTCCAAAATGGTTTTCCACTCTCCCTCCACGCAAATAACCTTCCTAATCCCTAAAATCACTATCGTAATTAGTACATAAGCGTATAGCCCGAACGAGTAGTATGACATGGTACTAAAAAAAAAATATATATATGTTTATGTTAAAACCATTTACTAGTGATATTGATGAAACTATTGGCCTATAATCTTTATATAAAAATGTAATAATAATGTTCAAATTGACCAGGTTGATAATAGATATGGGCTGTATCTAGTTACGTTCCGAAGAGGGAACTTATAACATTACGCCACGTCCCCAATGAGTCAACATTGTCGATCAAGAAGGTCGATTGACAAGTGTCAATCGTTGAGTTGTTTGGCTTTCCTTGTCCCAACCAAATCGACAAACGATCAGCTTTAAAGAAAAATGTTTGGCGAGGATTACGTACTTATGGTTTTTGTCGTATTCACTATCATCGTTTCCAAAAAAATTAAAACGACCACGTAAAAGAAGATTTTGGGTACGTCAAAGTTTCCAAAGTAAAATTAGATATTGTGCGAGAAGTTTGATCGAAGATTTAAAACAGGATGGTGTCGATGTTTTGAAGCTTGAATACAGATGTAACGGTGGTTTCAGAAAGATTTTTTGGATGTCCGAAAGTAAATTTGAAAATTTATTGCAAATAATTGAATCAAAAATACGTAAAAAGGACACAAATCTCAGACAAGTCTTGTTTTGACTTTACGATGGACCCTACTTAAAGATCGAAGATTCCTATCATTCGCTGATGTATATTTTCAAAATTTCAAAACAAATAATTTAATCATGCCCTAAAGTCATCATGCCTTTTATTTTTGTCTTGATGATATTTACTCTTAGCGTCCCCCAATTATGTGTAGGAATATTAAGGTTCAATAAAAAAAACACTTTTTACTATCCCACTCTATTAAAAAATTATTCAAATATATATATATTTTAAATTTACCCTACGATGGTTACATGTTGATTAAGAGCTGAAACTAGTCCCCACCAATAGAGCGGACTTAACTTCCTTTGATATTTACCAACAGTAGATGGGAAACAAATTGACACGTCGATCAACAATTTTTTGTCGACCGACAAAGTCTATTGAAGCGTCCCAATTGAGTCGACATTGTCAATCGACCTTTACAACTTAGTGGGACACGGCTTTATACTACCACCTTAGTTGCTTTCGATGGAGTAAATTCTACAAAATATAATAATATTGGAGAGATGGACAAAATATGTTCAAAAGATATATAAAAGAATAATTCATTAAAATTTTGTAGTCAACTGTCGCATGGAGATAATTACCTAGCCTAGCGTGTAAACAGCGGAGAGAATTCAAATTAATATAGTTGAAATGTTTGTCAAGTTATTATTGTTAACAAATGACTGACTGTATTGTTCTGGTAATAGAGTTTGATATGTGAGGTGCGGCTGGACGCAGCTCGGTACTTAGGTAGAAATTCCTTTTGAAATAGTCAAAACCAATTTTTTTTTTCTGAAAAATTGCAAAATTTTAAGAATATTTGTTTGTTTATTAAATATACATTTGCTCACTTTATTAAAGAATTAGCTGATAATTTAGATAACCAAATTAAACCCATGTGCCTGGAGTATGATAAAAGCCAAATGATTAAACTACAATAATAATTAGCAAAATTAATTTAAACTAAAAGTTTATATTTGAGAAATTAGTGAATTTGTTTAAATTGTTAGATACATTTGCCTTTATGGTGCTTGTACTATGTATAAAAGTTAAAACAAGGGATGCTAAAATAAATTGAGTTTCTGACTTTATTCAATTACTAAATTGCCTTGGCACAATATGATTGGTTTTGCGATTGGCGGTGTAAGAGCCATTATTGTGGAAAATAATAGTGTCTAAACCAAATTACAAAAAAAATCTTAGTTTCAAACATTAACACATTTTATGCAGCGCTTATTGCATTATTCACCAAAAGGCACTTTGAGGAAAAAGCTTTGAAATGAACTACGTTATGGAGAAGGTGATAAAAACTGTGGAACTTTTTTTTAATTTGGTGGCGAGCTTAATCACTTTTAGTTTGTCAAGCTGTTTGAGCAGATATAATTAAAGTGGTTAGATGAAGGTAATATACAGTCTGATTTAAATAGCTAGTAACATTTTTGACGGTTATAAAAATTCACAAACCAGTCATTTGATCTGCAGTCACCACGTTTGATAGATGTGATTAACTGATAAAATTAAACAAATATCAAATAAAAATGTTATAAATGTTGACTCCGACTTTTTTTTAAGCTACTATCTAATAAAAGGGACTACATGGGTTATATTTTTGTTTAACCTTCATACGTGTTGATAAACTGCTGGACTAAATCAAAATCTAAGAGGGCAAAACAAACAAAAAAACAAGCAGTCCTATTTATTAACTAACTGTAATTGACAGCGATAGCATTTATTATCAACTTAAGGGAAACATTCAAATCACTTAGTACCTGCTTTGGTGGCCGCATGATGTGCTGAAGGTTAATTTTCTTAAATTATTTTCCATTCTCCTTCCACGCAAAATAGGGTACACTTCCTCTAGATATTGCCTTCACAATCCCTGAATCCACTAGCGTAATTGTTACATAAGCGTATAACCCGAACACATGGTTAGATGCAATGCCAAATAAAGTTAGTATATCCGATAGGCACTATTGAACACATTCATGATCTAACTTAACCTAGTACAGCACATTCAAGAGGGAAACAACTGCCAGGAAGTTAAGGCCAATATGTATGATAATAGTATGAGCCTATACACTAATACAACACTATGTTGTGTACCAGTACTTATTAAGCTTTGATCAGTTTTATTTTAAATTGTTTGTCTAAATGATGGGGATGCGTAGTAAGTTGTCAGACACTTTAGCTCAATCGGTAGCTTGTCTGTCTACTGAGTTAAGAGTCCCGGGTTAGATTCCTGGCAAGACAGAAAAAATTATCAGTGGGGAAATGTGAATGTCCCCTTTTACACCTATGTGTTAATGGCCGTTGGCTGGATGTTGTGTCTGTTCTAGATTTAAGTTAGTTTATAAGTCGTATACTGATACTATCAGTTGGTTCATAAAATAATATCACGTTAAAAACCTTGAATAAATGAAAATGAAAACGTAGTAAGCTTACATATGTTGTATTAAATAGATAAGCTATTGCATTTGTTAATTACGATTGTAGCCGCATCTAAATATCATATTTTCTAAATTGAAAAATGAAACGTGGATATGGAATTCGAACCCGGGATAATTGGCTAAGTACGACCATGACTAACCACTGAGCTATCCAGGAAGTGTCCCATGCCCAGTGTCACTTTCCAACCATATTTTAAAGCAGAGTCTGTGATGGACGTGTGGAAATTGTCAGCTACGAATGTGTGATCAATTTAATATCACGAGGGGTGACCTGGTGGTCTAGGGGTAAGGTGTCAGACTTCTGTGGCGAGGGTCCGGGGTTCAATCCTCGGTCCCGGCACAGATTTATCTGATTGCCAAACACTTCCTTCACCTCTGACAAGATGTGTTTTAATCACAACTTGTGAATGTGAGGAATGCCAGACCTCCACCGTGGTTCGGATCCCGCGTTAAACTGTAGGTCCACCAGTTCATCTCACAATCACCTTATCATCACACATTAGCGTGAGTGCGCACAACCCGGACGGGTAGTAATAATAATAAAGATCACGAGCTATCAGATAACGCAGCCACCTAAGACTCTAAGGTTTTATGCTTCTAAATGTACAAACACACAGTCATATCATGATGGATTAAATAGCTAATTCTTCATATTTGCTAATTACGGTTATAGCCACTCAGTGGTTAGAGCATTGGTCTACTAAGCCATAGGCCCTGGGTTCGATTCCCGTATCCAGATACTATTTTTCAATTTATAGAATATGATATTTATATGCAGCCATGTTAAAAAGAATCTTTAGTAAAGCAAAATAAAATCTTCTTCTCTTTCCAAAGTCTTCCTCCCGCTAAGTACAACACAAGTCTCCTCTTCTTTGTCCTCATCTCACCGTTCTGAACTTAGTACCCGTAGGCGATGTATACTAATAATACAAACCTGAGCTGTACGTCAACGTAACAAGTTAACCGAGTTATGTTAAATCGATTATGTAATCTACCCGCGTAATCAAATATCTCATGTTTGTATTTGTTACGTTTAACACCGCGGCTATTAAAAGGGAGGAGGTGGAAAGGACGTAACGCGATTTAAGGTATGTATTTCTTGTTTCTATCACACACATCTCAACAGTTATTTAATAAGTGTCATGTGCATAGAGAAATTTGAACAATAACTTTTATATATGTTCCTTTTTATTAATTATTTGTTTTGTTTAATTGAATGAGAATTAATTAGTTTTAATTATTGTTCAATTGTAATAACTTAAGTAATTGATTGAATACTTTTATAAAATTTTTTGTTTACTACCTCTTTTTTACTATATATAATGAAGATTATACACACGGGGATGATAATATTAATAGTTTTATTTTATTAGCTTTAATATGTGTTTTATCAATAATATTTATAAACCTAATTTAAGTAGAATTTTATTAGCATGGGTTAGTTTACGTTTAGTAATTTATTATTAAGATGTAAAATTTTATAATGCTGTAATATTAACTGCTTCATCAAATTTTATTTGTGATGTAGCTTTAATAAAGGCTAATCTATAAATGTTAAATTTTGTAAGATTAAAAATTGTGGACTCAATTCTGTGATAATCATGACAGATAATAAAAAAACTCTTGAGTATGTGTGGAAAATAAAACTAAATGTATCAACTGAGGCAGTATTTTATTTATTTTACCCATAAGAGTTTTGTGCCATAAAATCCTCAAAAATGATCATCTTGGTTCGTGATCTTTCCCACTTCAACTTAACAACTTAATTTAATGAAAAGGGATGAGGAAGGTAGTGCACCCGCTCTAATTTTTAGAGGGGATGAAATAACCACAAGAGGAAATCCACCCCGTGGATTCCTCACCTTTTCTACCACCAACAGTTCAGTATATGGATGATTGAGGTCTTAGATCAGGGGTGGGAAACCTTTTGGCTTTGTAAGGCCGCATGCGACTTCACGTATTCCTCATAAGGCCCCACACATCATTTAGAGTAAATTATGCCAGTAAATTCACAAAATATGATGGTGTGGCAATCATAGGTAATAGGTATAAAGACTGTAAGATAGACTTTAAGATAAATGTATTGGTTAATTTTTTAACATTATACTTTAAAAAATATATATTATTAATTTATATTTACTAAAATAAATTCGGTTTGAGAATGTATAGTGTATAAACTATTAAAATACATATCTAATTGACAAAATATGCGAAAAGGCTGCTTGCGGCCTTATATCATTTGAATATTGATACAGGTAATAAAATCGCCGTTTTGATATCTATCTATGTTCGATTTCGCCTTTTATTGAATTGTATTTTGTTAATATTGCTTTCCTTTTTAATTAAATTTAAAGCGGCTCTTGTCTGCAGAAAGTGCTCTTTTCATTTACTATTTTCTTTTAATTAAAGAAGCTCGTTGCGTATGAGCAATGAAAACTTTAATTTTTTAAAAAAATTTACTAGCATACCAGGTTGAATTCCAACTGAATTAAAAATGTGATCATTTTGTTTTGATACATATCACCATGTCATTTATTTAATTATTAGTATACAAAATATCAAGAGCAAAGAAAAAATATTTTTCCGAATATTTTCCTGTAACTAAATATTATTTATTATTATATAGAGCTTGATCAGTATTTTTTCTTTATCTCAAATAATTTGCGCTGTAATTATTGACGAATTAATGGCATATTATTCTTTATCTCAAATCTTGCAGTCAATTTTTTATAACAATTCGTTTGACTACCCATTTAGGTTATATGCATATTTACTAATTATGAGCTTATAGACCGAACGGGTAGTAAGACATGGACGAATAAGGTTGAATTTAGAGGAAATGTACACGTATTTACGTGAAGGAAGAATGTAAAACTATTTATGAAATACCACCCACGGTTAACCCTACCGGGATTCGAGACCCGATCTCTCCGTCATCATCCCTACGGTATATTACAATAAGGACGCTTTAGACCATTCTTTGTCCAAAGTGGGTAGTTTGAAATTGAAGTAGCTTTCATCTAATAGGTATATCATAATTGGTCGGGATATAGCCCTGCTTCCCGGATCAAAGTAAAAATAAAAATGATAATCATAGTAAAAAACCTTTAAAATGTCTACAAAACAAATCCTTATGCTGGCAAAATTAGTTCTGCGATAGAAAAGGTCGACTGGCGTGTTAAATCTGTATCAAGGAGGTCAGGATTCGATTCTAATCCCAGAAGAGGGTATTGAGGAAGTGCTTTGCTTAATTTGATTTCCTCATACAATACCGAGGGGAATTTCATCGAATCTTCATCTTTTTTCCACTACGTCTCCTTAAGTTAGTTTGAGTTAAGGTTGGATGAAGTACGTACAAGGAAAAACAAGCTTTATACACTGTTGGTCTTCCTATTAGATCTATCCTATTAGTTTTAATAGTTTTTTACGTGATGAGAAAAACTAGTGTTTCACGTATTTCAGTTTTTTTAAAGGATATATTCTTGATGATTTAAGCTAAAACAAATATTAAAGATGGAAATTAACTTTGGTTATGGATACATCCGTATCTGAATACATCTTTAATTAATATAAACTATATTTTTCTAGCACTACATCTTACTATCCGTTCTGGTTATACACTTATGTATTAATTACCTAAAAGTTTCAGGGATTAAGAAGGTTAAATTCTCGTGTGCTGATATAATTAGTCAGTACAGAAAGTACACGCTTAAAATCTCAAATAAATGACTAAAATGGAAACATTCCTCATCCCTAACACATTAGCTTAATTAGTACATGTGCGTACAGCCCGAAAATCTAGCGAGATTCAGTGGTAAAATAAACATATGAAGTTAAATAAATTCCACTATTCAATAGCGTAATAGCCGGGTTCTACTTTACCTAAATGAGATTGGGCTCTAATAGCGTAATATAGAATAGATGAGTTTCAACAGACTCATTCACAATCCTGTATTTGGTGTTTACAATTATAAACTCCAAGGTTGATAAAATAATATAAAAACAGTTAAATGAAATAAAACAAATTATGTACTTACTTGAACCTGTCAGTCATTTCGAGGACACGATCCCTGACCGCTTGTATGAAGTCGTCGTGACCTGCTATCTGACTGGTGACCACGGAGAACTGATGCCACTTGTATCTCTCTAAGATACTCAACATGGCGGCTGTCTGGTGCTCTAGAGAGGGGGCCAGTTGTAGCTGAAGACTGGACTGTGAGGCTCTCTGAAACAACAAGATAAAACAAGATATTTAACATGGCGGCCAGTTGTAGCTTAAGACTGGACTGAGAGGCTCTCTGAAACAAGAAACAACACGATATTTCAACATGGCGGCCAGTTGTAGCTGAAGAGTTGACTGGGAGGCTCTCTGTAACAAGATACAATAAGATATTCAACATGGCGGCCAGTTGTAGTTGAAGAATCGACTGGGAGGCTCTCTGAAACAAGATAAAACAAGATATTTAACATGGCGGCCAGTTGTAGCTGAAGACTGGACTGAGAGGCTCTCTGAAACAAGAAACAACACGATATTTCAACATGGCGGCCAGTTGTAGCTGAAGAGTTGACTGGGAGGCTCTCTGTAACAAGATACAATAAGATATTCAACATGGCGGCCAGTTGTAGTTGAAGAATCGACTGGGAGGCTCTCTGAAACAAGATAAAACAAGATATTTAACATGGCGGCCAGTTGTAGCTGAAGACTGGACTGAGAGGCTTTCTGAAACAAGATTAAACAGGATATTTAACATGGTGGCCAGTTGTAGCTGAAGACTGGACTGTGAGGCTCTCTGAAACAAGGTAAAACAAGATATTTAACATGGTGGCCAGTTGTAGCTGAAGACTGGACTGAGAGGCTCTCTGAAACAAGATAAAACAAGATATTTAACATGGCGGCCAGTTGTAGCTGAAGATTGGACTGGGAGGCTCTCTGAAACAAGAAACAACACGATATTTCAACATGGCGGCCAGTTGTAGCTGAAGACTGGACTGGGAGGCTCTCTGAAACAAGATACAACAAGATAGTCAACATGGCGGCCAGTTGTAGCTGAAGACTGGACTGGGATGCTCTCTGAAACAACAAGAGACAAGACATTCAACATGGCGGCCAGTTGTGTCTGGAGACTGGACTGGGAGGCTCTCTGAAATAAGAGACAACACGATATTCAACATGGCGGCCAGTTGTAGCTGCATATTGGATTGGGAGGCTCTCTGAAACAAGATAAAACAAGATAGTCAACATGGCGGCCAGTTGTAGCTGGAGACTGGGCCGGGAGATTCTCTGAAACAACAAAAGAAAACAAGATACTCAACCGGGAAGTTATCAGTGCTATATTGAAAAAAAAGACAAAGAACTTTTGATTTTCGGTTAGTGTGTAATCCTTGCAGTTTTTCCTAAAATTTTACCTATCTAAGACAATTTTGGAATATACACTGTGTTTTTTATTAGCTAAAGCCAAACAACCATTTAAAAAATAAATGGTACGGTGAATTGCACAGATTTTCTCTTTCTTTAATTTTAGAATAGAAATATATACTAAAACTTAAAGAATTGTGAAATGAAGTAATATAAAGTGTTGCAAAAACACTCCACCAAATAGTATAAATGAAATACTATATAATGATACAGTGAAATTGCATAAAGAGGAGCATCTTTCTCCACCAAAGAGCATAACGATCAATTTCGTATTTCTAAGTAATCCATAAAATATATGTATACATGTTTGCTTATAGTTGAGAAACTATTGGTCTTATAAAAATAAATTTTAAACAAAATATGTTTATATTTAATAGTACAGACAACATCTTTACATAAATAAGTTATTTAGAATATCAAATAGTTGTGGAAATATGATAAAAATTGAAAATAAATGCCTATGGATACATAATACCCACAAATTTATTTTTATACAAAAATAAAAATTCCCATTTTGTTTGAAATGTTAAACTATGCCTGGATATAAAATTTAATCAAAATCATAAGAGCGTATTTAAAAAAATAAATGTTCTCTCTATTTTCACCCTTCATTAAACTACCTTTAATTTTAGTGTTGGATATATAGTTCAAAAAACTTCTAGGGGGAACCTTAGATATCAAGTTTTCACTTTAGTTTGAGATACAGATAAACAGCATCGAAAAAAACACTTTATGTTTCAGAGGGCCATGAAACGTTTACATTTATTAAGATAAAATTTTGATTTTTTTTCCCCTGATCATCACAATACTTCTCTCTACGAGGGGTCGAGAGAAAGTACAAATCAACTAACAAGCAAAGAGAGCCCAAAATTTTGAAAAAAAAATATATATATATATATTTCCGTGAAGCCTTAGTATTCTTTCCCACGGGACACTTTCAAGACACAGCGTGGCGCCACATAAGCCACAGTCAAGCCACTAGGTTACTTCAATTCTATGATTGGGTGTGAAGGAAGGTGCAATGATCTGGCCCAGGGGTATTCAACCCGCGGCCCTCATGCCACTTGCGGCCCACCGGATCATTTAAAAAAAATCAAGGGAAAAAAATTACAACTTCAGATTTATATTTTACATAATTAAATAATAAAATAAATACGAAGGAATTTCAAGTTATTTTATAAATGTTTTTTGTTTTATATGCGAAGAAAAATATTACGTTTTGGTACAAATTTACCTTGAACCGACAAATGAATACTCTAGTAGACAAGGGAGGAGTACTATTTCGGGTGCGTTCAGACATATTCGGGAATGTTCGGACATAGTCGGGAGTGTTCGGACATAGTCGGGAGTGCTCATCATCGCCGAGACACTTGGGACGCCAAAAGAAAAATAATATATTAAGTGTTCAATCATAATATTGTTGGTACAGTATTGCGGCCCACAAACCAACAAAAGACAGAAACTTTGGCCTTTGGACCTCAAAAGGTTGAAGACCTCGGTTTCTAGTCTTTACTACATTAGAGTTTAAATATGAGATTTGGATGTTAATAGATTGATTAAAGGAGCATTCCTTATTTATATATATATATATTCTACTTTTGAACTTTTTTGATTGAAACCTCCTTTACCAAACAAAATGCAGAAGGCCCAAAAAATACAAAATAAAGCCATCAGAGTGAGTCGATTGATTGATTTAAGCAACAATAGTCTGAGAACAAACTACTGTTCCTCAGACGCACACAGCTCACCCGGTTGCGGAAAATAGTCCCAAGACGGCCATCTTTTTGAGTCCTTAATTTGAAATCATATGACATAATAAATAAATAAATAAATAAATAGCCTATGGATTCTCGTAGAATGTGGAAATAACATACACTAAATTTTAAATGATTTATTTATATTAATATGTTATGAAGAAATATGAAAATAATGTGTAAAGGTAGGTATAATTAATACGATTAAACGTATTATTTGAATATTTACATAGTTGAATTTTCAAAATATTTCAGGATGAATATTAAAAGTTGACTCAAAAGACTGTCTTAAATTATATCTACTAATTCAATTTCAATGTATATGAATCTATCAGGTTAATGATTATTTTACAATATAATCTCAATTATTGTTCAAAAGAAAATTAACATTATCTTTCAAAAAGAACTAATCTATACTTCCAAAAGGAGTAATGGAATAATTCACTTGACTAAAGCTAACCTTTAGAGCAATTGGTAAATTGGAAGCATCAAAACTAGACTGGCATAATAAAAAATCAGACTTCAATAAGCTTATTAATTTTTTTTAGTTTCAGACAAAAGAAAGATTTCCTGGCTCCAATATTCCTGACAAGCCTTTTTTAACTTAACATTTAATCTTACTTAGTTTCAATGATAATAATGTTTCTTCGTCGTCTGTAAGACTTAAATTTTTTAATAATCTAGAAATTTAGTTCTAGTATTATTAACCACAACCTTACTTTCCCAATTTTCAAAGAATCTAATTTTTCTCCATAAAATTAAAAAAAAAATACAAAGATTACTCACAATAGTATCTTACGATATTACAAAATATTATTAAGTCAGGACCAGCAATATTTTGCTCAATACGAATATAAAATTACATATACTTCCAGACAGAAATAATTAATTATCTAATATTTGTTACGTTTGATTTATTTTTACTAGCTATCTACCTCAAGCTCAATTATTCATGCTGCTAAATAAACAATCAATATATTTTGATTCTATCAATGATTTGAGTTTTTTTTATTTACTATAGTCTTTGGAAATTTTTAGCAAATCGGAAACGCCAAGTGTAAAGTCAATTTCAATACAACGGCATTTGAAATATGCAAAAAACAAAGTTATTAAGCCAAAAGAGAATTTTGAAAAGTTAAATTTAAAAAAACCTTTAAGATGAAACATTAATTTTGTCTTAAGTTTTCCAACAATAAATATGCAAAAAACAAAGTTATTAAGCTAAAAGAGAATTTTGAAAAGTTAAATTTAAAAAAACCTTTAAGACGAAACATTAATTTTGTCTTAAGTTTTCCAACAAAGTGCAGCCAACGCTACCCTGCTTCTCTACAGATAGTCAGTTCCAAGAGTGCCGGTAATGGCAGCATACATGAATTATATATGCTTAGACCCAGAGAAAGGAGAGGGCAAGGAACAAGGTAGGTGGATCATAATTGGTTCACGTGGGAAGGGGAACGCATGACAAAACACATGCTCGCGAAGTACCAAGAATAATCTCAATTTTTCTAAAACACTATTCTTTAGGCTGATAGAAGTTATTAGAATAACCTCGGGCTTTCTCGACAACTTTAGAACGTTCTACCAAACTCACTCGAACTAAGGTCGCTTCAGTCAGTAGCTAGCGCTCCGTGGTCTTGTTTAGACGTGTTGGGGTTATATGGGACCGTCGTCTAGTGTTTTGTTGGTGAGATAGGTTAAGTTGATTACATTACTTCTTCTTCTTTCTAATTTGTTTTGGAGCTAGTGTTACATGATAATATCTTGAAATAATATGTAAACAATATTTTTAACTTATTTGACTTAAAGCATTAACAAAGATAAGTTAGGAATGTTTAAAAAACGCAAAATTTTAAAAACAACGTAAATACATATAAAAACTCACAAAAGAATGGAAAAAAAAGTGAAACCTTCTAATAAATTATTATTTATATATATTTGTACATATTAAAAAATATAAATTCAAGCATAATCTTGATTAAGTCGTCTTGAATAGATTAAATAATAAATTAATTGAAAAGGTTTTTTTAATTTCCATTTTTATGTTTTCGAATGCATTTTGCATATTGTTTTAAGTGACTCTCTAAACATTTCCCTTTTCCCTTAGTTATTTACTTTCAAAAATTGGAATAAGCTAAGTCCAAAAAAAGTTATTGCTATATATTCAAGGCATAAAAACCTTAAATTCAAACATTGAAGAATTGTTTAACTATTTCAAAATGTAAGTGGAACATTGTGATACATTATTCAATACCCAATATTAGTTTGAGTTTAAGAGTGATGTACGGTCTTGTATTGAACCTGTCATATTATCTGTATTGAATAAATAACCATTTTAACATTAGTATATCCACACAAAACCTGTCTCGTGTGAAAACTCTAATTAAACTGCATGTGTTTCCTGTGGCTCGTACACAGATTCTGTGGTGCCACTGGCAGCAAGGAGATAGATAAACTTTGTGGCGCCACTGGCAGCAAGAAGATAGAGAAACTCTGTGGCGCCACTGACAGCAAGGAGGGACAGAAACTCTGTAGCACCACTGGCAGCGAGGAGATAGAGAAACTCTGTGGTGCCACTGACAGCAAGGAGATAAAGAAACTCTGTGGCAACACTGACAGCGAGGAGATAAAGAAACTCTGTGGCACCACTTGCAGCAAGGAGATAGAGAAACTCTGTGGCACCACTGGCAGCAAGGAGGGATAGAAACTCTGTGGCACCACTGGCAGTAAGGAGATAGAGAAATTCTTTGGCGCCACTGGCAACAAGTAGGGACAGAAACTCTGTGGCACCACTGGCAGCAAGGAGATAGAGAAACTCTGTTGCACCACTAGCAGCAAGGCGATAGAGAAACTCTGTTGCACCACTGACAGCAAGGAGATAGAGAAACTCTGTGGCACCACTGGCAGCAAGGAGATAGAGAAACTCTGTGGCACCACTGGCAGCAAGGATATAGAGAAACTATGTGTCTTGAAAGTGTCCCATATGAACGGGCTATCTCTAGAACTCAAAACTAATCAGCCTAGTGTAATTAAATAAAGGCTTATCAATTTGTGCGCATAATGGTGTTTGTTTTAGTTGGTATTTATGGAATAAGTTTTCTTATTATTTACTTTTAAGTCGAATAAGTGTTTGGAGGAGTTAATAATGTAATATTGGAGTTGACTATCTCTTATTCCAGTATATGGGCAAACTATTTTTTTCCTAAATATAATAAACCGGATGATCAGAAAATATATTTATAAACTTTGTGGTGAATGAACTTGTTTAAGATTTAAAAATAATATTTGTTTTAAAATTCAAAATAGCAAAGGTTATAGCCATACTTACATTTATCAATTACCCTTTCTCAAATTATCCTTAAAATAAAATATTATTTGATAGATCCATGCAAAGACTATTTAATCAATCTCTACTAATTGGAAAACAAAGTGTCGGTCTGTATGTCTGTTGCCTAAGATTTTCGAAACAGCTTAACTAATTGAGTACAGTTGTTATTTTTAATTCGATGTAGATTTTTACAAAATGAATTAAATCTAATAAAAATTGATGTTTTTCAAAGAGTTTGTCTTAAAACGCGTGATCAATTATAAACTCTCCTATTGAATGTAGAATTACTTATTTTTCTGTATAACTCGATCACCAAATCCAAAGGGTAATTATCACAGAATACATTTCAATTGTAAATCCTAAGCGAAATCATATTTTAGTGTAGTTGGTTATTTTGAATTCACAGATTCTTATAAAGCATAGTTTCTATACCTCAGTGTTTGCTTATAGTTAGATAGCTACGGAATAAATTTGAATGAGGTTTTTTTAATATTATTTTGAATTACTCTAGAAAGGTTATAAGATATTTAAAATTTATCTTTGTTTACAAGGTGCTGAACAGTGACGTTAAATATACGTCTAGGACAGCTATTATTACAACACACAAGTGTTACACATACTCTCTAAATTAATTGAAATAGTAGGGATTTTGATATCACAAGGAAAGTGAAAGAAATCATGGTTGGATTCGATTTAATCCCAAGGTTCAAGCTGTACTAGCTGGGGCTATTGATTTAGATGACAATATACGAAACGTTCGAGAGTCCACACGTCCGCTAAATTAAAACGCTTTGTCATTGTTGGAGTAGGATAGGGATAGTAGATTGTGGCATTGTGAAGTGGGGGATTGAAAACACTGGATATACTAGCTTTGTAGCTTCATTTAGAGAAGAGTTTTTATATATATATATACAGAGAGATAGAGGCTATTTTTTTAAATGTTAATCTTAATATTTCGCATGAGAATACTGTCTTCTGGGTGTGGTTGCGGACAATTTGATTGCAATAGTAGTGAAATAAATACTGGAGGAAAGCAGCAATTACATTTATTACGGTCGCTGTGCCGGTACTCAATTGTAAGACCACCATTAATTGACACAATCCGATAGATATATTTCCATGTGTTATAATACACCAAGATATATGGACGCGCTTTTTTTTTCTTAATTAATGATCTTTTGCCAAAGTTGAATGTTAAAGAGCTTTTTTTTTATCACATATATTATAAAAGTCTTAGCATAATAAAATACAATCTAAAATAAATGGTACGGCACACCGCACAGACTTTCTCTCTCTTTCTATAAACTCGTAAGATTTCTGAACGGAATAATGTACATTGTATCATCACCACTCCACATAAGAACACGCATAAAATAATATACAATGATATAGAATCAATGAGAAAAGAGGCGCATCTTTGTCCACCTAAGAAAATTTCAAACAGTTTAATGTCTTCCAAAAGGGTCAACACTTCGTATTAAAATTTCGATTTCTGGTTAAAATTTTAACATTTTAAAAGACGTTGCAGATCTTCAAGTCATCGCATTGATATTTAATTATTCATTTATACATTTTGAC
>CABFWB010002393.1:67967-96851 GCA_902151455.1 Timema bartmani
TAATAATAATAATAATAATAATAATAATAATAATAATAATAATAATAATAATAATAATAATAATAATAATAATAATAATAATAATAATAGTAATAATAGTAATAGTAATAATAATAATAATACTCTATTACTTGATGAAGAGTTACTTCTAGTTCTGTATTCATTTGATTTATTTCTCTCTTAATGCACATCATGACTTTTGTTTTTGTATTTATATAATTACTATGTAGTAAATATTTTTGTAGCGATTATCGTTTAGTTGAACGTTTTAAAATTGAGGGATTTTTTCAAATTGTATGAAAAAAACACTTAATGGAAGAGGATAAAAATGCCGACACACCCACGCGTTCGTCATCAGTTATGCTGTATTTAAATGTTTTAAAATTAAACACATTTTTGTTACTCGCAAGTATAAACATGTTATGACCCTACATAGCTATAGTCATATTAGGAATTATTAAGCATATCTCCAACTTCATCATAATGAAACTTATGTTACATGATACATAAAGTTATTTTGAAAAATGACCCATCTTTAAACGGGAACTAGACCCGTGACCGCAAATAAATAGAGTGTGACTCTAATTTAATATATTTTAATTGGTTAATACAACAGACCTATTTCTAGAGTCAAGAGTATTCCTTTCAATAACTTGTATACTTATTTTTTTAAATAATATATTTATCTAAATGATGTGAAAAAATACAATTTTTCGTAACTATTTATATTGTTCTTTATTCTATACAGGGAGGACTTTAGAAATTAGATTATTTCAATTATTGGTAGAGAATTTTAAATAAGATAGCTTACTTAATTTTTTGTATAAATTTTAATTTAATCTTGCGATAAGTTATTAAAAAGGTTTTTGTCGTAATAGTCGACTTCTATTACGAAATTGTGAGTACTTAAATCACTTTTAAAATATGTTACTACATCTCAGTATCCATTCGGGTTGTATGCATATGTTAATACATTAATGTAGTAGGGATAAGTAAGGTATAATTAAAGGGACATGTACCCACATTTGCATAAAAGGAAATTGGGAATCCATTTAATAAAAAATACTCTTATGATACACGATTGAGAATTGAACCCCTATACACCTTAAATGGTTACACCACCAAAGCGGGTATAGCTACTTGAATAATTTTCTCAACTGTAAAAATAAGTTTTCAATATAAGAATGAGATGAAGAAATGTGAATAAATACACAAACGGGGACTATTTGGCCAAAAGTTTTATTTATACCGAGTAGAAAATTCCTGATGCCTAATTTGATGTAGCAGGTTGTAAAAAAAAACTATTTCAGACCGTCACCTCGTGCGACAGTACTTTCCCCCCCTTTTGAGATGGGGTTTTTGAACCACTTTACAAAGAAGAAAGTAAGGAAACGCCGATAATACGCCCACCTCCAGCCCCTTTCCTTACACTTTTAGAAATAAGCTTAAAGTATTTCATGTCGACAGCAGTGGAAACTTCGGCATTGTTTCAAAGTGACAGAAATTCGATAGTGACACTTCTTCTTGACAGAATGCTGCAAGCTTCGAGAATGTTCCTTAGAGAAAAGGTGAGTTTTTTTATGTGTGTGGCTTATCACATAGTCTAATGTGCGGTTAGAGGATGTGAAGGGAAAATATAGTCTACCTCACAAAATAGAAAAAAAAATTTACGATCATACTTCCAAAATAGTAAAGTACCTACAACGAATTTCAACAATCTGCTTCGTAGTATAGTGGCCAGAGTTCCTGGCTCCTGACCTAAAGGTCTTAGGTTCAATTCCCGGTTGGTACCAGTGGATCTTTCTTGAAAGATGAATAATTCTCATGGTCACTAGGGTGTGGTTAATTAGGCTAAATTTAAGTTAAGCTCTTCATTGGCTCCATACCTTCATATTCACTTTATTCATCACCTCATCTCATCGGGACATGAGCAGTATGTACGATTAGTACATTCGGGCGTCCACCGGGCGACGGTACATTAGTTCCGGCCAATCTTTCCGTATCGTGTACATTAATTACGCTAGTGAAGTAGAAATAATTAAGGTTTAAATTTAGAAAAAAGTGTATACACAGTTACGTGGAGGGAGCAAAGTAAATTATGAGTATTGTTTTTAAAATATTTGATAGCTCCATAACAATTATAATTATCATAGTAAATCAACAAATTTAATTCAGTGACAAGGCTACACTCATAAACGTCGCTCATTCTTAATTGTTGTAAAGGGGGAGGAGGGGGAACAACCCAATTTTTACTTAAAATAAAAATAAATAAAATTTCGTGCCAAATATATAGTACGATAAATATATCGGAATTAGTTTTGCAAGTTTTAAAAAAGAAATATCAGTTTCTCATTTATGCATTGATCCAAACGTGGGTTCTCAATTTTCAGATTAAAACAATTTATTGTTTCTTCTTTTACGCTGTTAAGTGTCCCATTTGACCACATTATTGAGGGGAACGTGTCCTCATTCTCCACCTCCCC
The DNA here is from genome assembly GCA_902151455.1 of Timema bartmani. Lineage (NCBI taxonomy): Eukaryota > Metazoa > Arthropoda > Insecta > Phasmatodea > Timematidae > Timema > Timema bartmani. The sequence continues at coordinate 70,451 of CABFWB010002393.1, forward strand.
TTGCACCAACCTCTCTGCCTCTACCCCACTAATTAAGCTTGTGCCCACAGCAAATGTTTTATTTTAATATCTTCCAATGATTATTAAGTGTCATACAGCATAATTATTATAAATTAAATAAATGGCATGAGACAGCCGTACGTACTTTCTCATATTTTCTATTCTAGTTTGTAACAAAATCTTACCCGCTTCGGTGGCCACATGGTCTAATGTGCTACTCTCGCAATAGTCTTCTGATGACGGAGAGATCATGGTTCGATCCTAGTTGGGTGTATTGAGAGGATATTTTCTAAATGGTTTCCTCACTATCTTCAAGCAAATTAGGATACACTTATTCTAAATTCAACCCTCCTCATCCTAGCCCACCAATTAGTACATAAGCTTTCAACTCGAATGAGTAGTGAGAGGTGGTGCTAACATAAAATCTTCAAAAATCGATTATAAATAAATTACCCTTTGTTAAAATTTTATTTGAAAAATGCTATTTATTATGTAAAGCTCTTTTTAGATATATATTTAAAACAAAATCCCTAGTTATTTTTGAAAAATAACAAAAATTATTCATCAGTACCCTTAATTTTAAAGCTAGAATTAAAATCACTTTTTCTTCTTGAGGTTTGACTGTATGGTAATTATAATAATTATTATAGGCTATAAAATTTGAATGATATCCATTAAACCGTATTGACTGAAACCCCAGTTACAGATGGATAGACAAGTGGAGAGCAGACAGACAGACAGAATTGTAAAACTCAATATTTTGATTCCGGGAAAACGTAAAATGTTAATATTCATCATAATTTTGAGGTAAAAAAATGTACACAGTTAAAATACTTTCTATGTATGATCAAGTAAAATCCTTTATTGATTCGCCTCTTACAATCCACTTAATCTATTAGAAATTAATCCTAATTTAATCCTAATGTAAGGAAGGGGAATTTTAGTACAAATTCACGAGAATTTGAAAGGATGGAAAGAGCATTCCAAAAGTACCAGGCTGGTATTCGTTATCTAAAAGGCTGAAGTGAACTAAAATTAATTTATAAATTGATTTTTTTGCATAATTTAAAAATATATTTTATTTTATTATGATTTGAATATTTTCGATAAGAAGTTGCCATAGTAAAGAAATCCCTTTTTACATCTAGAAATGCTTTAGTGCCCCTTTTACCCGCTAACCAAAACTATGAGCTATTATTGATATCTGTGCTAAGAATATTTGTAGGAACTGTGCATTTAGAAATATTAATTGTGTGCTATGTTTTCTATACGCTATCGTGTGTGTGATATGTTTTCTGGATGTTATCGTGTGTGTGTTATGTTTTCTGGATGCTATCTCGTATGTGTGTTATGTCTTATGGACGATGTTGTGTAAGTGAAAATGTTTTATGGACATTATCATGTGCGTGATATGTTTTATGGATGTTATCATGTGCGTGATATGTTTTATGGATGTTATCATGTGTATGATATGTTTTATGGACGTTATCATGTGCGTGAAATGTTTTATGGATGTTATCATGTGTGTGATATGTTTTATGGATGTTATCATGTGCGTTATATGTTTTATTGATGTTATCATGTGCGTTATATGTTTTATTGATGTTATCATGTGCGTTATATGTTTTATTGATGTTATCATGTGCGTTATATGTTTTATTGATGTTATTATGTGCGTTATATGTTTTATGGACGTTATCATGTGCGTGATATGTTTTATGGATGCTATCATGTGTGTGATATGTTTTATGGATGCTATCATGTGCGTGATATGTTTTATGGATGTTATCATGTGCGTGAATATGTTTTATGGATGTTCTTGCATGTATGTATTTATGTAAATGGTTGTATGAAGAGTTTCATGAGAAATAGGCTCAGTAACAAACTTTTAATAACATACAATTAATTGGATGCTATTGATGTAATATTTTAAAGAGAAGTAATGGTATTCATTATTTTATAGATTACGATTTATAACAAATTAATTTGTGTCACTGTAATTATTGTAGGTGGTGATATATTTCACTAAGGTACTAATTACCCATTGTTTCAAATGTAACCCTAATAATTACACGTTTTAAATTTTCTTCAATCTACATATATAATTAACTAGCAATCCCGCACGGCTCTGCCCGTGACCTACTGTGTGGTACAAGAATTATATAAGACCACGTGCTGCCCGTGACCCACTGTGCTATAAGAGTTGTATATAACCCCCTCCCCCCTTTCCATGGTGTCTGATTTCATTTTGAAACGTTATCTCTGAAACGTAATTATAAGCTATATTAACAATATTTTCTTCAAAAATTTGTTAAAAATAGCCTGATTAAAAATTTTAAAATCCGGCTTCAAGGTGCATTAGGAACCCCTTCCGTCCACCTATGTTAAGAATTTCAGATCTCTGCGTGGCGTAGATTTGGCTGGGCATCACACACAAACAAACAAACACACACACACACAGACAAACACTTCCTTTTATTATCATAGATTGTGCATCGATAGGTAGCTGATCAATGAGGTGTTATAATATCCCATCTGCCCTGCAGCTCCGACGAGAATCAGCGCCAGCTGTGTATTTATATCCCGGCCTTCTCACACCTCTGTTCCTATCTCCCTCCGCTCCCTTGATCAACAACCCTAGCGAGGGGGAACCGGAGCCAGACTGAATTGAAGTCAACTCTCTGCTACCAACCCCTCCTCCTCCCCTACCTGAAAGCGTGACACCCGGAACACAAGTACGGTCGATAACACCCCCGCTCAGGCCTGGTTAATTAATACACGTCATATATACGCTTCTGATGTACAGCTTAACAACGCATCGCCTTAGGCCGTGCTCGAGAGTGTTTGTGCTTCAGACGGTAGAGGTTCACGACTTGGAACTTAATTAGAGTTGGCGTGCGTCTTTGTTCAAAGCTAGACTCCCATGTTCGTCGAAAGTTGAGAGGAGAATGTTATTGAGTGGCGTCGTAGCAACGCAAGCTAACTATTATACACTGAATTGTATTGGAATGGAAATCTGAAAGTATCCTAATATACAGGTATATTCAAATCTCCAGATAACATCTTTGGGTCTGTAGGGGACGATAAGATAAGTATTTTCACGTAATGAACGTGGGGTTGTTGTTCTGGTGGCCACATGGATTAAGGAATCATTCTCACAATAGACTAGCCTGATCATGACAGGAATGTCAAGGTTGGCTTCCCGATCGGGTGTACCGAGGGTGGTTTTCCAAGATAGTTGCCCACTCTCTCTTCACGAAAATTCGGGTACACTTCATCTAAATTCAAACCACCTCATCCCTAAGCCATTAGCGTAACTAGTAAATAGGCGTATAACCCGAATGGGTAGTAACACGCGTTGCTAAAAAAAACTTGTTTTCTGCGATACAAAATGTTGGTGCTGTGAGACGTCTCAGTTGGAAGTAACTCCTTATGGATACCTGTTGTCAGGCAAGTCAATGCCTGTTATAAGTCATAATTTACATCACACTTCACTTGTTATGTGCTGAAGATTGATGAGTTGTCTACTCCACAGGTGCACACAGTGTCAACTTTGACGTCTTGTAGCACCACCATTTGGCGTCGCTGACCACACGTTCATTGTGTGGAAATACTTCTACGAAGTGTCTTTTATTACCTCGATATCTGAATAACCCTGTATGTAGAATATATATAAAACACATCTGACTAGCAACATATTTAACCTGCTAATGACGGGGAGATTGGGTTTCGAATCCCAGTTAGGTCTACTGAGGGTGATTTTTCTAAATCGTTCCCTATCCTCCTTCCACGCAAATGCGGGTAGATTACCTTTAAAACGCTTTCTTCCTCATCCCTACCCGATTATAGTAATTATCATATACGCGTATAACCTGAACATATATTAAGATACGGTGATAATAACATATTTTACTTTCGAGTGGATGAACAGCTCTTTAAGATTCAATGTCACGATGGATGTTTTCTAATTATTGTATTGTGTAGTGAAAGCAAATCTAAACAGATCGAAGGAAATGCACACTTTCTCTTTAATAATTCCGAAAAATAGATTTTTACACCTTCACAATTTTTTTATCTTTTCGTAAACGCATTTTTTCTAAATCGTCTCAAACCTAGGCTATTTGGTTTATTCACGAAAACATCCTGTAAATTAAAAATGACTTTGGAAGCATTTGTCATCTATAATATGAAACAAAATAAAGTTTATAATGAAATTCAAGTCAATGCTGTTATTGTTATTACTAGCACCGCGTCTTACTACCCGTTCGGGCTATACGCACTTACGCTAATGTGTAATGGTAGGGTGAGTGTGAGATGAAATGGAGGACCTACAGTTTAACGTGGGATCCGAACCATGGTGGAAGCCTGGCATTCCACACATTCACAAGTTGTGATTAATACACGTCTTGTCAGAGGTGAAGAAAGGGTTTGGCAGTCAGATAAATCTGTGCCGGGACCGAGGATTGAACCCCGGACCCCCAGCATAGAAGTCTGACACCTTACCCCTAGACCGCCAGGTCACCCTTCAATGCTGTTCATGCGCAAACAGAAGAGTGAGAGTATATATTCGTCAGTGGAAGAGGGGAAGTGTTATTAGCAGGTAAACTAGAGGCCTCTCTGGATAAACTACTCATTTTATTTCCTCTCTTTTTATTCAGTACATTGGCACATAAGTGTTGTAGTGCTTAGACTAATTAGGCGAGTCAAATTTGTACGCCATGTATGTAGCTTCTAATTCATCAAATAGGTGACGTCATTAACGAGTTGTTTAATATCATCACAGCGGTCTTCTCGCCTCTCACATTTATAGGCGCATACACACTGATTGAACCGGGTGATTTTTGAAATTCGATTTCGCCCCCCATTCCCCAGGCAGATGTTGTCGCGCAGAACCGAGAGGGATTAAATTATTTAAACTCACGCCGAGAATACAGTGCGGATCGTGATGGTGTCCTGTGATTGGTTTAGAGTTCGTAACGTGACCTCCTACTCCTCTCTTGTTTTTAAGTGATTTTGTGAATTCACAGTAACATTTAGACATGAGACTTGCATTCTGGCTCGGATTTTTAATATGTTTTCTAAATATAAGCTATACTAGAATATAACTCTTTAACTTCTTTCTCTTTTTTTGTCATGTATTAATATCTGTTCAGGATATTCGCATCTTAAAACGATAACAGGATAAGGATGGATCAGGTATAATTTAGGGGAATTGTACGCGTATTTGCGATAGTGGGAAACCATTTAGATAAAATCTCCCCTCACTACAACCGGACAGGATTATAACAGCAACCTAGTCACCGGTAGATCAGACTAGATGAGCCTGACATTCAATTCGCGTGTCCACCGATGCGGGTTTAAGTTCGTCTTCATAATATTTCTGTAGTACACTATTTTGGCAGCATTAATCTCTCCATACTATTACAATCTGGAAGGCTGTTATTTAAAAACTGGAAACTCATGTTGCCAATATGACGCAAATAAACATTGTACAGTTATTTAATAATTCTAGTCCATTTTATTAATAATTTAAAGATAAATTACACAGTAATTTATAAGGAAGTAATATTGGAATCTTTTGATAAATTATTTTTACAAAAAATATATATATAAAACCTATTTCTACGATCCCAAATTTTAATAACTTTAAATCAAATCAATGTTGGTTATTGAAAAGTGGGCTTCCTATACAGATCAGAGTTCAGTTTATACCATTTCTTTTTATAGTTTGAAGAAGTTTAATCCAAATTATAATGCATTTAAAAATTAATCGGTTCATGTTTGTCACTTTATTGTAGAAGTTAGTGTTCATATAATGCCTGTTTATGATACAAACGTAATATAAATTGCAAATGTGCCCCGTTCGCACGAAGAAAATAAACTAAATTTGTGACGACATGCTATTTTTAGGGGACATTAAATTCCAATGAATTTATCATCGACGATGAATACTTCTTAACTGAAACTTTATTTTTACATAATATATAGAATTCCCTGAAATAAAAACTCGTCAAATATGCGTAATGTTACACACTCACATATTTATCAAAATTACACAGAACATTTGATTTTTGTCAGCTTGTGTCAGTTAAAATTTGATTTCTCATAGGTATTCTATTTATTCAAATAACGTTTTTTCTATAATATACTTGAATGCAAAGCTAAACAAAACTCATGTACCATACAGTACTCACTCAACGGGTGGTTAATTGCCTTGTGAAAATCCATCTACGAATTAATTGAGGCAATCATGTTTATTTATTTTTCTATTGCTTCATGCTTGTCTTTAATGACTTAATCAAAATCAATTAAGGCTTTCCTTATCAAAGGTGCTAGCCTTGTAGTCATATACACTCCGAAAATCCTTCAAAGGTAATTAACTACTAACTAAATCAATTATTGTGTTTAACATCATACTCGACACCGCATAAGGATAACAATTAACTATTAACGTTTGAAGTACAAGTTATGCAGTGGGAACACATCTACAAAGCGAGTATGAACATATTATTTTGTTTATATCTAACACCTGAGTCAAAATAGGTGATTTATTGTCAAATGTGATATACTTCAAAGGTGGAGGGCAATATTTTTGCACCCACTTCGTTGGCCGCATCGTCTAAGGCGCTACATTCACAATAGACTAGACTGCCAATGACGGGGATATCGTGGTTTGATCCCAGTTGTGTGGTTTTCCTGAATGGTTTCCAACTCTCTCGCTCTTTCTCTCCATGCAAATGTTGGTACACTTCTATATACAACCCTCCTCATCCCTAACTTACTAACGTAATTAGTAATTAGGCATATAATCCAAACGGGTAGTAAGAAGCGGTGCTAAAATAATTCATTAGAGAATAAGTTACAGTATTTAAAAAAATATATATTAAAATATATTGTAATTCAGAATACCTTTCAAGGAATTTCGTTTGAACCGGTTTATCTTTTAGTAATTTTTTTATCATGTCTTAGTCGAGGTTACACGCTTGCATTAATAATAAGGATGAGGAAGGTAGAATTTTAGGGGAAATGTACTCACATTTTCATGAAGAGAGGATGGGAACAATTTTAGGAAAAACCCTCCCTCAATACACCAAATCAAGAGTCACATCCTGATCTACCCATCACCAGCAATCTAGTCTAAGCCTTGATTCACACCCTGATCTACCCATCACCAGCAATCTAGTCTAAGCCTTGATTCACACCCTGATCTACCCGTCACCAGTAATCTAGCATGGGCCTAGATTCACACCCTGATCTACCCGTCACCAAGCAATATAGTCTAGGCCTAGATTCACACCCTGATCTACCCGTCACCAGCAATATAGTCTAGGCCTTGATTCACACCCTGATCTACCCGTTACCAGCAATCTAGTCTAGGCCTAGATTCACACCCTGATCTACCCGTCACCAGTAATCTAGTCTAGGCCTAGATTCACACCCTGATCTACCCGCTACCAGCAATCTAGTCTAGGCCTTGATTCACACCCTGATCTACCCGTCACCAGCAATCTAGTCTAGGCCTTGATTCACACCCTGATCTACCCGTCACCAGCAATCTAGTCTAGGCCTAGATTCACACCCTGATCTACCCGTCACCAACAATCTAATCTAAGCCTTGATTTACACGTTCATTGAAACTTTAGATAGACGCTGCTTGAATACGCTAGCAGAAATATATGTTGACCATTGTCACTTTGCAACACAAACTTTAAACAGTTGATTACTGACATATTACATTTTCTACCGGATAGACAGATCTTTAAGATTAATACTACCCGCTTCGATGACCTCAATGTCTTAAGCACTACTCTCGCAGTAGACTAGACAGCCGATGACGGCGAGGTAGAGGTTCAAATCTAGCTCGGGTGTACCGAGGGTGATGTTTCCAAAATGGTTTTCCACTCTATATCTCTATCTCTCTCTCTCTCTACCTTCATGCAAATGAGGTCACTTTTCCCCTAATTTTAATCTTCCTAAAATCTAAAACCATTAGCGTAGTTAGTACATAAGCGTATTTCCACGTACATGATTTTCATTTAACGAATTATTTCAAATCATTTCATACAATTATATGCAGCCGTCTGCTAACATTTCACTTTGTTGACGTATGCGCATCGATTGAATTGGATAGTTTTGAGATTCGACTGGGAGGCTCTTATTGTCACGCATACGAGCCGACTTCGCCGATAAAACTGGAATACTGGGATTGGCTTAGAGCTCGTCACGTGACTGCGTTTCTGTTCTGTTTCTATTTTTAGACGAATTTGTAAATCCACAGGAAAACGTGGTTGTTGCGTTGGACCATGCGACCATAGGTATAAGGATTACTTAAAGTCCAACAGGAGATAATGCAATTTTTCATAAATAGAGTATTATTTGGTACTCTACAATCTGTAAACATTCAAAATTTCACTAAATGTAATGGTACATATTTCAAAATATCACCTGAAGTTTGGTGCAGTTTTTTAAATACAATAAATAATCAATTCACCAAGCACATGTAAATGTTTAATTAAATATTTAAATTGGTTTATTTAATTCTGTTTGTTGGCGGTACTGCCAATACAACAAAAACATAGATTGAACATATGTTTTATTTGTATCCAGCTTTCTGTTAGCACAATTGGTCTATAAAAAATATAAAATGAAGTCTGATTTTAGACCCAATATACTGCAAAGAGTTATGTTCTTTTCAGTCAAAGCTCTATATGAGAATAATTAAACATTTTATTTAAATTAAACCTCCTCCATACTGTTCTCGATTAAAATAGTTTAAATCACTCAGAGCCAATACTGGACCTAAATTATATGACAAAAAAAGTATAAAAACTTTATTGAGTAATAGTGAGACTTTCCGTTTGTTTTAATAATAACCGCTTTTATAATTAATATCTGAGTATATAAATTATTAATCGAATTATTTGAATTGTTGTAAAGAAACCTTTATTAATTTCAAAGTCTTGGTCCAAAGTATTACTAGATTGCTGGAGGTAAAACTTTGTCTCACCCTTTCAAGTCCAGAGTTGTCAGCGTTCCAGGCGATCACGGGGATTCCCAGGTATCCAGCTAGCTGAAGAAAGTACTGCGCAGACGCGGTGCTGCGCCCATATTTCTCGTAGTTCATGAGATACAAGATGGCGGACACATTCACGGACAGGAACTCTTTACATAGCGAGTCTAGTATAGCTGAAACAAAGAAAAAAATAATAATTATTATATTAAAAGAAAATATATATGTGTAATTGTTCCAACAATTGTTACAGAAATTGCCTAATCATTATTTACGTATTACATATTACATACATATTACGTATAACATTTTATAGTATGCCTTGCTCTCTGATATTTTAATAAGATGTTGTAAGCATAGAAGAAATAATTAAATAGGAAATTTGGTAGAAATTAATGTTTGATAGAATATTATGGTAAATATCAGCTATTAAATTATACTAGTCCGTTTCGGTAACCGCATGATTTAAATTTTAAAGCGTCACTCTCGTAATAAACCAGACCGCCATTGACGGGAATATCATGGTTGGAATCCCTGTAGGGTATATTGATGATGGTTTTACACTGTCCCTCCATGCAAATGTGGGCACACTTTCTTTAAAATCCAACCTTACTCATCCTTAACCTAATAGTGTAATTAGTAAACAGGTGACAACCCGAAAGAGTAGTAAGACGCGGTGTTAAAAAATAATATTATTTGCCAAGTTTGTATAAAATATAGTAAGAACCAACCGTAAAATGTGCCTCGGCCATGATTGGAAAACTTAACATGCCCGTATGGCCACTTATGTGGGTAAAAGTGATATAGGTGAGGTCAGGCTAATATGAGCATACCCGTCTGAAACTATCCCCTTGGCAAGTATGTGCTGCCTTCTTACTGAAGAACGTTCAACTGCAACATAGCAACATAGCAACATAGATGGAAGCGCATGACGATAATAAAAGAATCACAGCGTCCTGTATTTATCAGTTTATAAAAAGGTAGTTTAAAATTAAGTTACTAAAATGTTTCCTATAGCTTGTATAAGCAACAGGGACTATATCTTTGTTTAGGTCGTTATTTAAGCTCAAAGGTAACATAAAACCTATTCATTGTATCCCTTGAAAAAAATTAAAGTTAAACTCTCACCATACTGCAGCACTTGCAGAGTATTAATTTTTTTTCCTAGATCAAAGTTGTTAAAATATCATTCATAATTATTGTATATTGTAGACCTAATTGAATGAGCAATTGAATAAAATAATATTACTTTAGGATAGTGTCTTATGGAATAACAGATTTTCTTAAGGTGCTCATAATTGCCTGACTTCCCCTAATTTAAAAACTGTAACAAATATGACTATTGTTTCATATAAAGATAATTTAAAATTTCCTACTTTTTTTTTTTGCATATCCCATAGTGATGGATTTGGATAAGCGACCATAAATCTAATAATCTCCTTGGAATCCATCATGTTAGGGTATTTAGCAATATTTCCCTATCATGTTAATGTTTTTTTTTATCACAGCTTCCTACTCCCTGTTCAGGTTATACGCATATACGATCATAATTACTCTAATGGAAAAAGGATGAGGAGGGAAGTATTTGAGGTAATATACCCGAACTTGCGTGGAAAGAGAGTGTAAAACAATTTAGAATAAACCACCCTCTGTTGGTCCGATCGGAATTACAAACCCCGATCTCCTCGTCATCTGCAGTCCAGTCTTAACATGAGAGTGACGCCTTAAGATAAGCGTCTACTAACCCGAATTGGACTGACAGCACGCTTCTCACGAATCGAATTTATTTAGTGTTCTGCGTCCACTACATTTGGATCATTCGGATATCCGAAGGAGGTGGTTTCCAAAATCGATCCTTCAGTTCTATCGTGTCGCCTTTTTGTGTTTCTTAATATTGATAGTAACATCACTGCCACGGGTGGTAATTAGGTTATAGGCTACTAGAGATAAATTAATATTCGTACTCTAGCTGTACCACACAAAGTTATTAATCTAATTTGACAATAAAATAATATTTTTCCGATCAAAATTATTTGTTGCTTTGTTTTTAAGCTTATAGTAGCTATTTTGGCAAAAATAAGTTATTGATTCGTGAGCCACTTAAAATAAACTTTTAAAAACGTTCCTCAGATGGCAGACCTTTACTATGTAACTAGTGACGTGAGGGGGTAATAATTACTCTCTCACACGTGGTAGTTGGCGAACTGTTGGAGGATTAAACTTAAAGATGTACAAGTTGGTCGCCAACGACTGAACGCGAGAGATGAATTTTCGGACGAATGAACTACAAGAAATAGTTCGCGAACTATTAAACCAATTACTAAATAAATGAACTGCTCATTTCAGTGAATTAAATCAGGATAGTACTCTTGCACACATTTATTGAGGGTAGAGGGGGATAAGAGGGTCAGCACTTATTCTTTATTTAGTTCTCTCATTTTTCGGTTGGTACAGCTCGCTTGCGTATTAAAGCCATGGAGGTTTTTTTTATTAATTTCTTTATCCTGTATTTCAGCACGCTATTATTAATATTATTTTGTATCATGTAGGGTAATGGAGAAGGAGTATTTATATTTTACAGAATTTAAACGTGGTGAAAAATTTACTTTAGCCTGGGGCGCATTAAACTCTTGCACCAGCCCTGAGTAAATGTTGTTGTATATGCTGGGCAGCTTTCGTCTCTCAATAAATAAATAATAATACATTTAATTAAATTATCTACATCATGTGCTAATTTAACTTGTATTATTTCCAATGATATACGTTTAAACGTACAATCATTATTCATAGTAACCTTGTAGGAACTAGAAAATAGCCTTACGTATTATTCATATAAATCCCTTTTATAGGTTGCGTACTGTGGAGTAATAAATAGTTAATCAACTTGTCCATAAACTGTGTGGCATTTAATAAAACGATTTTAAATCGTTATTAAAAGGGCCCCTTGTAATATTTGTGAAGGGATAAGCCATAATGTTGCTTTTTACGAGCAATAGAAGGGGGTGAGAGAAATTTGTGATGAATAATTGAGATAAGATACTAGTTTGAACACGCTCACACTCACATAAATGTTTAAACAAACCTCCGTTCAACACGAACAGGACTTCAACACAGTAGTAGAGCAAAGAAAAGCTATTTTACGACAGATGGGAGTAGGTCGGCTTTGATTAATAGAATTCGGATATAGGTTTATTTTCTTCACCCTGCCTCACCATTCTTTCGGCTTATACGCATTACGCATATGTACTAATTAAGCTAATGTGTTAGAGATGTATAAGGCCTAATTTAGAAAAAGTGTACCCATATTTGCTTTTAAGGATAATACAAAAACACTTAATACCCCCACAGGAATTACAACACTTATGGCCTTGTAATCTGTAGTCCAGTCTACTGTGGAGAGTGACGCCTTAGAATTTAGATCATATGTCTATCGAGGTGGATCTCAGAAAAATAGTCTAGAAGATTTGTATTTTTCAATTCGTTAATCATTAATATATTTATAAAACCATATGTTAGTTGTGTCAAACTAGTTTGATCAACACGGCCCTATTTTAAAATTGAAAATACATAGGGAACAGCATTTCAGAAAACTCAATATTGTCATCATCTTTAGTAAAAAGTAAAACTTAATTTTAAAATCACTCTCATTACTTACTTACTCAAAGGCATAAGAAATTCATAAGTTTATTGCAGCGCTTATAATAAAAGTACGCCACCTAGTCCTACCTTGAGCTAGTTTTATCCAGTCCACCTCATTACACCCTATCTCTATCTTGAGCTAGTTCTGTCCAATTCACCTCATTACAACCTATCCTTATCTTGGGCTAGTTCTATCCAGTCCACCTTATTACACCCTATCCCTATCTTGGGCTAGTTCTATCCAGTCCACCTCATTACACCCTAATCTCCTTCAGGACTATTATAATATTATCTTCCCATCTGCGTCTAGCTCTTCCCAATGGTCTCTTCCCATTGGGTTTTCCAATCAGCACCCTGAATAAGGTTCTAGCTTCTTCCATTCCCACTGCATTTCTTGCCCACCGTAATCTGCGAGACATGATTATCCTAAGAATGTCCTGTGATGAGTATGTAACTTTTGTGGGTATGTAGCTCATCATTATGTAACCCTACACTCCCCAGTATCTTCATACTTTTTTGGAGCAAAATATTCCTAAACATCTTGTTTTAGAACACCCTAAATTTGTTTTCGTCATGTAAGGTAAGCTACCATGTTTAACAGCCATAGAGAACCACTCGTAAAACTATGTTTTCGTATATTCTGAATATTTGAGACTTTATTTTGCAGCAAAGGTGTGAATGTTAAACTTTACTTCTTGTGTTAAAGTAACTTCATAGTATGATGACAAATTCTTGTCCTTAAGCCTTTATCCATGGAAGTTTGTTCCTTTTCATAAAATATAACAACTGTTCACACAATTGGGTGTTGATACATATTGCACATATTAAGTGTACAAATTTAACAACTTCCGGGAATCGATCTCTGGTGATTTGAAGAGTAAATATTTGTTGATTTAACCCTCACTTTTTAGAATTGCACAGATAATCACACGTTTCTAAATGTCATAATGTCATATGACGTATTTATACGATGTGTAAGTTATAATGAGATGAATCAAACCGTATTGTAAGTTGGTTTATCAAAATGTCCGCGGGCTACATGAAATCCTGGATTGGGCTACATGCGGTCCGCGGGCCACAAGTTTGATATGCCTAGCTTGAGTGTCCTTATTTTTACTTTTACGTACCTTGCACTAATTTTACAAGCATTAGCTTTCTGCCATGCTACTCGCTTTCATGTACAGTTTTCATTGCACAAACGGCAGCATAAAGCCACTTACATCTCGCCGGTGACTGTGGTATCAAAATGATATATCATAGTAGCCTATGATTTCCACACGTTCTTCACAGACTGTGCCATAAAATATGAGCAAACAACTACTCTAAGCACGGCACGAGTCCTTACTAGCTTAGTTGTAGAGCAATGACGCGTTAATTAAAGGGGCTAAGGTCAATTCATGTGTCCAGGCGTCGTTTTTAAAATATAATAATATGATACTTGATGCGACCTTATTCGTATCCTAAGGATCATTTCCATCTTCTATATATTCTCTAGTCTTCAGGGGCCCCCCTGTTACACCCAACTCTACTACATTTTATTTACGACCACAAATAATATAAAAGGGAGTGGGAGTAAGCTACAAAATATATAAAAAGGGAAATCATATTCAAGATTTAATAACAACAATATGAATGGTTTATTCAAAGCAATAACAGCAGAGCAGAAATCTATACATGGTCTCAAAAATCAAACTGAGGTATGTTGAAAATAAAAAAATAAAAAACTACTTCGCGCAGTTAAACTGAGTGAATGTTATATCACACGTAACATATCCTACAATCAAATGGGTCAATCTTGAAAAAACAGAACAACCCATAAAGTTGATTTAAGTACAAACAATTATAGCAAATAATATCCACATAAGAGCCTTATGGGCCTTATTAAATTGTTACAAAAGTGTCTGATTCACACCAATGAATGCAGACTTCCAAATGTTAATAATAAATATTAAATATTTATTAGATATTTTAAAAGACACGAGAGTTTGTCTAACAGACTTTAGTCAAACTTCCGTGGGACTATCTGATCTCGATACAAAACTAGGAAACGTCCACTTACTTGGGAATATAAAGAAAATACAATACTAGAAACAAAGCATAGCAAAAGATTTGAAAATATTCTAATGTGAATTAATCTCATGATTAATTTTATCAGTCAGAAAAGTTACGTTACAATAATCCATTATTAAAAATATAAACCACAAAAATACTACCTTAATATTATCAAAACAATTACTGCTAACCACAATTCCAAAATGAATTAGATTTAACGTGTCCAACACAAAATCAACTAACGATTGTGGCTATCTAAAAAGTTTAAGTAATACAACAGAATCTAGCGCCCAAGTGGCGACAGACCAAATATAGAGTTTCATTTCACAATAAATGTTCAGGTAAAAAAAAAATTATTAAATAGAAAAATAACGACGCCTAACTTGGCTAACACTAAAAGTTAAATTTAAGTCAGAGTCCAAAATATAAACTGCCATAGTATAAGTCCGTAGAATATGAAAGTTTATCCTGACATCGTCCAAGTCCAGGACAGCACTCCTCCATCAAGCATCGAAAACGAATAGTCATTTTTGAATACACGAAAATCACTCTATATAGGGTTTTCGTGGCTAGGAACGCAAGGTGGGGGAAAAGAACACTCGGTCGGTGACGTCCTTCTAAAAACCTTCGACAGTCACGTAGACCATTTGTTGTTAGAGTTCCATTCAACTTCCAGACCATTTCTTCAATCACCTAATGTTGTGGATGTAGTTCACGTTTCTCTCATCAGAGGGCAGGTAAGCAGTCTTCCCCTAGTCGAGGCAAATTCTGGCCGGCCTATTCTAGAGTTTCGTTGATCAAGTCGGTGTGGATGTCAGCTGTTGGAACATCGTAGCTCACTCGGTCAACTCCCCGTACTAGGATTCTATAGGTGTTGGCCCGTCTTGGTGGTTGCTCTACATTCGGTAAGTACATGAACAGTTTTATTTGTAGAGAGAATATTATCGTTTAATATTCTGGTGTTATATTGTTCAGAATTGTTTATTATATTGTACCAAACTACGAGAACTACAATAGAGAAGAGTACTATTGTATGAATTTTATTAGTTTCGATACTATTTGGAGCGGGTAGTATGAACCAAAAAGGAGAGTTATGTGTGAAGGTTAACATGAGGGCTGGTCCTATTGTAACTCAATGTTACACCTTATGTGAGTTTTCCAAATGAAGGGGGAGGGGAGGGTGGATTGGAGTTCCAATTGCCTTGGGTGAGGCAGCCCCAAACCTCCCTCCCCTTTCTAGAGTGAAAATTTCAGGAATTTAACCTCATAGAAGGGAATTTTAGAGCATCGGAATATAATTTTAAACTAATTAGTTATATGAGTTTCAAAAGACATTTTCGCAATAAAAAAATTCTTAAAATATAAATCCAAAATACACAAAATTATTTGTTCATAAAAATTAATAAAAAAACATTACAGAATGATAAAGGAGTCTGCAGCGCCCCTTTTAACCCGTTTATGGGTGCCCATGCTAGTCTTGTACAATTAATTTTTCAAGAGTTATCTTTCTTCTATATAGTTAAGGTTTGACGCCTTAAATTACATGCCCACCAAAGTCAAGAAATATAGAAAAATAAAACTTTGAAAATTTGCTTATTCAAACCTCACGGTATGCCTTTCAAGCTTTTTTTTCAAAACGCGCCACTTGATGGCTAGCTTTAAAACTAAATAGAAGAAACTTGCCATAAGTATGGGAACCCATAGGGGTGCGTGTCCATCAATCTTGTTTTTGTTTGTTTTTGATTTCTACATCCATCGTGAACCTCATGACTTGGGCTCCGTGACTATCGATTCGTAAATCTAAAAAAAACAAGTAAACTAGAAATCAGAATCTTATCATGGTCCATGAGCCTACAAACTTAGTTTGAACTTAGTTTCAAATAATTGTAGATATATTGTAATCCTGAAGTCTACAAGCACTTGATCACCGTTGCGGGTAATCTAAAAACCAAGAAATATAAAAAAAAGTGAAATTTGTAATATGTACTTAAGAAATTTTCTTCAGGCGTTTTTATAAACATTTAAATTTATTTAAAGTTTCACTCCCACTTTATGTGACCACAAGTGTTGGTAGTTTCAAAACAAAACAAAAATTTTGAAACCTGACAAAAATCTGACTTTTAGAAAACTGATAGTGAGTCAGGTATTTTTTTTTTTCTCTTTTACCTCTATAAAATGTTACAAGCTTGATAGCTTAAATCACGTGATAGACCGATGTGTGTTTTTAATAAGTTATACAACAACTGCTCACTGTCTGAATGAGCTGATAAATACAGTAGCGATTCATTGAGGATAAATCTTAACCCTTTGTAAAAAAAAAATCACAAGACTGCTTACTTCAACCGGATAAAGCCAGGCTCGTGCGGCTACTTCTAAATAAAATGTAACCACTTATAAATACCTTCATATCAAATATTCTTTGAAAGCATAATATTTGCTAAAACTAAGTTTTTAATATACAATACTCTTTAAATTTTATACTTTCAAGGCATGTAATTCAAATGATCCTATTAAAAATACCATTTTTCGCTCAAACATTTTTTTAATAGTTTCAGGTATTTATGCAACACTTTAGATAAGTCGGTAGCGTGTCTGTCTACTGAACTAAGAGTCCCGGGTTCGTATTCCTGGAATGGGCGAAACATTTATTAATGGTGAAATGTGGATTTACACTTTCAACGTGATGAATTAATGGTCGGGGACTGTATGTTATGTTTGTTATAGTCCTAAATTAGATTATAAGTCATATGAAGGTGTGACAGAAATAGCAGGTCGGTAGTGAAAAAATATATGGCTCGAATAAAAAACTTACCCTGGCCATAGGCTGTAAACAGCCCCTTTACAGTAAAGTAAAGGGGATAATGAATGAAAATAGAGTAAAACTTTTGTAAATGTACACTTTATTTACTAATATTGTTTGTACTATGCTGAAAAATAATCTGTGCACAAACAATTTTTCATTTTTTTAAATTGTTTTGTATATAAAAACGAGCGGAATTAATTACTATGAAAAATATTTAAAGAGGATGAATGAAACCCTCATTATTCCAACAGTCAGCGGTAAAATTTGAAACGCTATTTTCTACTTGTTCTCTAATTCATTTCCCGGTAGGACGTCGATTAATTCTACACGAAAGGAACATTAATAGCAAACACAAAATGCGACTTCCTTGCCATTTGCTTGCTTCTAGAGAGACAAAGAGCTACATATAGTGAAGAACAATAACTTTTAGGGAAGATTATCCTTCTACTTGTAGATGGAACTAAATACAGACTGTGATGGAATATCGTCTGAAGGGTTACTGCAGTTTCTCTGCATTGCTTCATCTGGTGACTGTGAGCATTCGTTACAATTTTAAATAAACTAATAATTTTTTAAAAACTGCTTACATAGATATATAATGAATAAAAGTGTTTACAACGTGAACAGCTGTAGGGCCGAATTTTCATAGTAAGGTTTTTTTTTAAAATAGTGCTAAATATTTTTTGCAGTCAGCAATGAAAACATTGTGATCCATCATTATAATAAATATCAACAAACAGGTTGCAAATCACTGTAATTATGACACTGTCAATACAGAGGAGACCACAATTCAATTGATTTAAATTAGTTGAAAAATATCTGACCCCTGGGTGTAGTGGTCAGTACACCTGACTACGAGCCTAGGGGTCCCGGCTTTGATTCCCAGCTGGGACCTTGGGTATTTTTTTTTCCCCGAAAGGGGAATCACTCCAACGGTCACCAGGGATTGGTTGGTTAGGCTTAAGTTAGGTTTAAGACTCCTACTGTATCACACCTCCTTTTTACTCTATAATTTAATATAAAGTATTTTTATATTTCAAAAGTTTATACCCGTATAGCTCGAAATTAAATTTTATTGCACCGTGTATTATTACCCTATCGACGTATCCACGTATTTACCTTCATCGGGTAGGGATAAGGAAGGTTTAATTTGGAGTGACAATTGTACCCACATCTGCGTGTAAGGAGGACGTAAAACCATTTAGGAAGAATAGTCTTGAATAAATCCGTCTGGAGCTCTACAACTCACCTCTCCGTCATCTGCAAACAAAACCAGTCACGAGACTGACTCCATAGCCCTTATTGCCTACCAAAGTTAGTGAGAGCTATTAAGGCGATTGGCCCTTTTCATTTGGTGTGGAAATGCAGAGCCATGGGAACAAACTGTTAACTTCAAGAGTTTGTATTGTTTTGCAATTTTATTTTCGGAAGCGGTTTGTTCAAGAATAGGAGCAAGTTGATTAAGTTATACTTTTTATATACACACCTCCTCTATAATTTTAACAGTAGTAGAATATCGATTAAATTGATATTTTTTCAATAGAAAACTGCCGGCTTTATAACAAAAAAAGAAAATGTAACAATTAATAAATGTCGATACATTATCTTAGAAGGGGTGTAGAAAATATTAACATAAAAATTTCACTTGTTCTCGAGAAAACTGAATTTCCAAACTTATGATTTTTCCGCAAGACCTGTCCGGTAGCTAGCGCCATCTATGGTTTCCGTGTTCCATCGGTTCTAGTTGGCGCGCAAGGATACTTTGGTCGGTTGTGAAGCCACGCCACGCCTTTCGCCCTCCCGCCCACCATCCCAAAAAATAGGTTTTAGACTTGTACTTGACAGGGTCAAGGGCCTAAACTACTAAACTTAAACTATAGGAATCATTAAGTACCCGTGTCAGTGGCTGAACTGTCTAAGGCGTCATTCTTATGTTAAGCTGACCCACCTCGGTGGAGTAGTTAGCTAACGCGCTAGCTTCGTGTTTAGCTAGACTGCCGAGTACGGTGAGATTGAGGTTCGAATCTCGCTAGAATGAACTGGGGTGGTTTTTCCTAATCTCCCTCCACGCAAATGCGGGTTCACTTCCTCTATATTCAACCTTCCCAATTCCTAACCCATTAGCTTAATTAGTACTTAAGCGCATAACCCGAATGGGTAGTAAGATGCGGTGCTAAGTATATTTGTGTTAAGACTAGCCTGCAGATGCCGGGGATAGCGGGGTTCGAATCCAGGTGAGATAAAGTGAGGTTTAGTTTTCTAATTTTTTACACTCTACCTTCACGCAAATGAATATACACTTACTTTAAACAAAACATTCCTCATCCCTAACACATTAGCGTAATTAGTTTATATATATATATATATATATATACCGAACTATCATTAAGACGCAATTATAATATTTTATATATATATATATATAACCTAATAACAACAAAAATGTCCTCATTAGTGAGCGTGGATTTTATTGTCAAGCCGATCAATTTTAGTTTGTTGGTAACGAGCAGGTTAGGGTTCTAATCCCTTCTGAATGTTCTGAGGGTGATATTTGCACCACGCAAATTTGGGTAAAACATCTTTAAATACTTTCTGATTTCTACCCCATCAGCGTAGTTAAAATGCATCCAGCCCAGAAGGGCAGTAAGACGTAGTGAGAGAGAAAAAAATAAATAAACATATAGTGGTGGATTTTTAATCTTGTAGCTAACAAATCTCTATTCGTTCCTGTATAAGCTAAATGTTTGTTGTTATTTATTGATAAAAATTACCTCTTAAATGCAACAAGATATTACATATCTTATACCAATCCCATATAAGTTCTACTAAACTTGTATAGTAAAAAAAAATCCCCTAGAGAGACTAAGAACATTTATTGTAGACTCGGAAATAAAATGGCGTCCCTTCGCTTTCTTCCCAACAGGCCTGGCTGGGTAGGGCGATAAAGGTGTAAGATTAATGAGTCGGGGAGACTTAGTTAGTTTGGAGGGGGGAAGGGGGTGAATTGATCCCCTGGGGGGGCTTCCCCTTCCCCCCACCCCCTTCCGAAAACAAGTCACGTACTGGAGACGGTCAAGTAGCGAGCGAGCTCCACTGTCGAGAGTATTGCAACAGCTAACTTACGGCACGGAAGATTCATTGATCTTTGGGTCACTTTATATTTTAAAGGCTACGTTTCACTTGGAAAGTGATACAAATAAAACTATGTTATATTTTATGTTATAAAATAATCAAAGTCAAAGAAGTCGTTGATGATTTACTGTAATTGTTTAGACATAAATTCATACATACATACTTAATAACGCCATTCCCTTACGGGGTAGGCAAAAAACTATTAATATGACTCAAAAAACAACTTCGTACTTAATACATCCTCATTAACTTTCTCCAGACTTCTCTACCCTTGCATACTCCCTTCGCTTCAACAACATCCATACACCGAGTCATACATGCTCTTTATTCTTAATACTCTTAATGTTTCTCTTTTTCACACATTCGATTACAATATTTATCCAGGTTTTACATGGCCTACCCCTTTATTTTGATCCACACACTCTACCTTCATATATTTGTTTCGTCACTGGATCCATTACTTATTATTAAATCTTATAATCGCTAAGGTGTAATCATGGCAGGGTTGCTATAATTGAGGGGGTCGGGGCAAAAACATGATAACTGTCATTGATTTAGCTGGGATGATCTCACTATTTGAACGTCTATAAAATCCTGAAATATACCTATAAAAAATAAGTAAAACATTCATGGATGTTAGCTATCCTCAAGATATTGACACTATAAAAACAACTTGTAGTTCAAGTGGTATGAAACTATAAATAACTGCTAACATATTTTGTCGTCAAATGAGGGTTGTCCTGATTTTGCCCGACCCCCTCAATTTTACCCCCTCCCCCCCCCAAACCAGAGTTTTATTAAAAAACATTATAATAAAACAACATATTTTCCAAGAAAGCTTCACTGCTTAACACACTAATACATTCAAGTAAAGAAAGCAACAAATCAATTCTGCAGTTGGCTTGCCAGTAAATTGATTCATAATCTCCCCTCCTCCTCCTCAATCTTTCAATTCCTTATACACAGACATTCTTTGTTTTTCAACCTGCTAGCGTATACAGACAGTATTGTTGCCAAGAATTAAATTAATGCATTATTGTTTTCTTTTATTATGTATCTTATTACTCCTTTCCTTACTATATTAAAATTGGTTTCACTGGATACCGAATAATTGTTATATTTGTATGATTGGTTTAATCAGATGGCATATATAATATTCTTAACTAAACCATAAAAACCCAATAAAATTTAACTTGGTTGGTTTTTTTGAATAACCCGGGGGTTTTTTCAACCCTAAGACATTGGAAATGAAATGACATAATAATAAAATAAATGGAATGTCATAATCAGATATATTTTATCATAATCATAAACTACTATATTTAAGACCAAAAATATGTATAAATTGTTTCCCCCCACCCTTTGAAAAAATGTATTTTGATATTTATCTTATGAGGGCTGCATAATAGAGCACTGGACGTGGACAGACGTTTATAAATACTTAATTATTTATTAAGTGATTTGACATTTTTGAAAATTATTTTCACCAAAATGTGGGTGAGAGTTCTGAACAGTTAAAATGTTTAAATTTAGAGTTTAAACTGTTTTAAAAATTGTGTAATTACTAACTTTAAACCCTATAAACAATCCCACATATTTTTAAATGTTCCTGTTAGAATATGACCCTTTCACAACATTACTTTATTTGATAAACGAATACTAGATCTAGACTTATAGCTTTTTGATTTAATCTTAGAAATATAAATTTTCGCGTAAATTGTCATGGCTTTTTTAAAATTTAAACTTTTTAACTCGTCAGAAACCTACTGATAGTTTTCACTTACACTATATATAAAACAAGATTTAAAAATATAAAATAACTTCTTAAATAATCCGCGATTTCTTAGCGTCAATAACGCGTCTCAGTTATTTATAAACCAACCCTTTTAGACCTTTTTTTAAAATAAATTCTAAGCAGAATTGCTAACACCACTTTTTTTAAATAATAAAAAAAAAAATTAAACTGAACTTTAAACTAAACTCAAATATCTAATTTGGAAAAACTAAAACACATTCTAATGCATCATGTAAAACACTCCCCATTTAAAAAAAAGTCCTTAAGGTCATTGAAACGAAATATTTCAAATGTTCAAATTCAATCATCAGCAAACTACTCTTTGATTAATTATTCTCTGAAAAACATGTACATAGTGTTATTTATCATGCAAAACCCTTCCCAGATATCCATTTTCAACCAAATCGTTAAGGCCATTTTCAAAAAATTACTAATTTTCAAAAGAATGTTGTGAGTAAACCATCCCTAATTTTAGAGCTAGAATCAAAATCACGATTCTGCCTTTGAGGTATGGCCATATAATGTATAAATATCAAATTTAAACGAAATGAATCAAATATTTTCAGTTGTATCCCCGGGCACATACAAATAAACAAACAAATAGAGGGACAAACAGAAATGTATAGCCCACTTCTTTCAATTTGGGAGCAGAGTTATTTACACATTAATATTAATGTCCAACATTTTACATAATTATAAATTAAATTTCATTTTAGCGGTACAAACTTCATTTCTCACTATTTAATGACGTTAAAAAAAACTTGGACTAAACAATTTATGACCTGCTTCGGTGGCCAAATGGCCACATACTACTCTCACAGTCTAGTTTTCCGATGATGAGGGGCTCGAGGATTCGAATCCCGGTCGGGTATACTGATGGTGTTTTTTTTACAAAATATTTGTCCACTCACTTTCCACGCAAATGCTGGGAGATTACCAGTACTTTTCCTCTAAATATAATCTTCCTCGTCCCTAAAATCATTAGCATGATGGGAAGTCGGAGTACGAATCACAGCCAGATTAAAGTTTTTTTTTCTAAATGGTTTCTCAATCTCCATCCAAGCTGTTTCATTTCCTCTATCACATCATCATTTATATCCTATTAGTGTAATTAAATATGGATATTCTGAAATAGTATTAAGACACCGGCTGGCCTCTCAATATAGTGGTAGTATTCCTGGATACTAATCTAGAAGTCCCGGGTTCTATTCCCTGTGGTACCATCGATATATTTATTGAAGGGGAATCGTTCCTCTGGTTGCCACGGTCTGTTTAATTAGACTTAAGTTAGGTTAAAGGCTTCTTCTTGCACGATATGATCATCATAATCATCACACCATTTTATCGGGACGAAGTAACCGTACCTACGTGGTACCCCAACCTCAGAAGCTGGTTACATATCCGTCAAGGGCAGTAGAAGACCAGGAATCCGACAAAAACCCGTATGGGATAGGCCCCTACGATAAAAAATAAGAAGAAAAAAAGACACACAAATTTTTATATTATAGTAAAACGAATAAACACCATAAAAAGTGCGATTGTTTGTTATTGATAAAATTGTTTCAATAATTGTTTATTAAAAATTAGCTATACATCCAAGAATTTGTTTAAAAATAAATTATAATTTTATATTTTAACATCGCATCTTACTAATTGTTCAGGTTATACGCATATGTACTAATTACGCTAATGTAGTAGAGATGAGGAAGTTTGAATTCATAGGGAGTGTACCCGTATTTGCGTGGAGGTAGAGTGAAAAACTCTTTGGAAAATCTCTCAGTACACCTGACCGTGATTCTAACCTCGATCTCGCTGTCATTGGCAATCTAGTCTAACATGAGAGTAACGCTTTGGACCATACAACCACAGAGCTAAGTAAATTACAATTATACTATTGTAAAGCCACATGTCTGAATCATTCACTCACTCACTCACTTACTGACATTAATGTTTACCCACTTCCAGATGAGCTAGAAACTTGAACTTTGAAAAACTTATAGCTTGTAGCCTACGGGAAATTTCCAAAAAGCTAAAAATTTTAATGTTTAACCCCCGAAAAAAATTCAAAATAGTGGAGCAACTTTAAAGTCGGTGTGGTATATACAATACCGGTAACTTTAAGATGTTACGTTCATAACAACGCTGGAATTACATTAGTTTACATCCAATTGCAAAGAAAACTCACCGAGGGTTAGGGGGTGGAGCCCCCAACGAGCAAAGCGAGTGTTAACATAAAATCAGATCTAAGAAACATTTAAAAGATTTTTTTTTTAATTTACACATTTATTTAGACATTAACATAGAAAGAAAATTACATTAATTCTTAAAACCCTATTACAAAACTATTTAAAGTTTGGTGCAACTAACAAAATAATTAAGATTTTTACATGATTTCTGCAGGTATTTTCTGGTTAAACCAGAGATCATGTTTATTTGAGGAGAAGTTTCAACTCCACTTATCCAACCAGTCGACCTTAAAATGAATGTTGGGGGATACATCCCGACACGCAAGCACAGCGTCTGCTATTGTCATGGTGTGTTGGCGTACTTGTGTGAAGTGGCTATAAAAACAACCGTAAATAATTTCCACCGTGAATACTCAAAAAAATGACAAGGCTCTCCTTGAAACTCAATAAATATTTCATTTGCAAGTGACCTCATTTCTCATATATTATAACATAACCAAAAACGTTTAAAAAATGTTTACTTCAACATCGTAATAAGTAACAAGTAAGCCTACATATATTTTTAATAATAATAATTACTTTAAAATATATTCCTGTAATTTTGTTTTATTCATCGAACTGTGCGATGTCCTGTTTTAAATCGAACTTTTGGCATTTCATCTGTTCAGTATGGGGTTGTTTTTTCCACAATTACTGTCAAATGCGTGGTCAAATTTTAACGAAATTTGGCACGGTTATTCTTCGAGCCTAGGCTGAGCGACAGGTGTCATTAGTTTTTTATCTGGTTATTCATTTCAAGATGGTGGCTGTTCGAAAATAATTCCGTTTAGTAGCTCATCCTTAGGTATTTGAATTTAAAATTCAAAGTAATCGATCGAGCAACTTGGTCGTATTTATTTGAATTTTGACATATGTTGCTAAACTGACGTATTAAACCACGTGAATGATGGTCACTATCAATCAATATAATGTAATATTGAATTTAGTATTAATTTTTTTTCTAAGTTGATCACCAAGGAGAGGAGACATATCTATGTAAAATCCAAGGAGAAATAATAAGAGATATTTCAACTTGAAATCCAAAGAGGAATTACAAATTCCCTCACGTTTAAATTCCTCAGTGAGCAAACGTACTTGGCATCAGACTCACCTATTCTATTTTTTCTCTGATAGAGGGTTGGAATTCTAATCCCAATTGGGTTCACTAAGGGTATTTTATTCCTATATGGCTATTTATTCCTCCACTCAAATGCGGATTCATTTTATCACAATGTTATCTTTCCAACCATCGATTTCCTGTATAAAAACCTTTTAGTCCAGGTGGTTACAGTACAATTCTCATAGTAAAGGCCTTATTTGACAACTAGAAAAGCTACTAGATATACTTGCACGTATTTATACGTCAAGTCACGTGATCTGTATCTGTCCATTTTGATGGATATCATCGATAACAATAAATTAAAATAATAATATAGTAAAATTTTATTAAGTTTGGCCACAAAAAATATGTTTATGGTTTATTAAAGACCCTTTTTATTAAATTTGAATTGTTTTAAGTAAAACCGGAATTAAAACACGTGGTTAAATTCATTGCTAATTTTTATGTTTTTAAATGATGGTGTGTGTCGTACTAAGACCTTGTTGAATAGCAGGAGAGCTCCGGAAGGTGCTTCGGAAGTCTAGAGGTAATTGAGGCGAAGCATCCTCGATATCGATCGAATTATTAGAGGCGCGTGTGATGAAAACTGAGAACAAGCGAAGCGAAGCTACAAAGGGGGGGGGGG
>CABFWB010002394.1:0-25342 GCA_902151455.1 Timema bartmani
TGCGAGATTGCTAGTTATATTATATATATATATACACCATATATACCCTCTTCCGAACCTCTTCTGTGGCCACGTAATAGGCCCTATAACGCGATACTCTCGCAGTAGACTAGACTGCTGATGATAGGGAGATCGTGGTTCGAACCTCGGTCGGGTGTATATAGGATGGTTTTTCTACAGTATTTTTCCACTCTCCCTCCACACCAATGCCGATACACTTCATATACATATAACCTTACTCATCCCTTAAAATCTTTAAAGTAATTAGTACATAAACGTATAACCCGAACGGTTAGTGAGACTCAATGCTAAGAAAAAAGAAAATTGTTAACTTTTGAAGTTACTGATTTAATCGTAACCTTCTATATTTATGACTATACATTATGATGAATCAATTTTAGGTTCTTCCAGGGCACTTTCTACTTTGATACCTCGTTTATGATCCCTATATTTTGGTTTCGGTGACAGATAATTCCATAAATCCAATTAGTTCTCTACACTGGGTTTTCAGACTAGGGGCACTTAATGCAAAAGGGTCACGAGTAAAGGAGGCGGCAAGACGCCCACATCAAAAGGCACAGTTTTTGGGGAAGAGGGGGTGGCGTGGCGTGGCGAAGGGATTTCTGTGGAGGACCCCCCCCTCCCTCCCGCGGTTTGACCCCCTTCCCGTAGCGGTAAAGTGGGCCCTAGCGTGTACGCGGTTTAACGCAAGCCGAAGAAACTTTCGAGTGAGCTTGTGCCAGAGTTTACCGCGCTGGTGGGTGGCGCCTTAACTTGAAGGACATTTCTGGTGAAAAGGGGGGAGGGAGGAGGATATAATATACAGAGGCAGATTTATCACAGAAGGGAAACCAAACAAAATAGAAGAAATTGATCCAACTTCTATTAAAAGCTCTAGAAAGTATTGAACAAGCTCAATTTTTACCAGCTAATTATGAGATATTTCTTAATATTGCTTCAAAGGCACTGGAAGATGGATGATAAGATATATAGCCTATACTTGGTGTGTATACATACATATATATATGTATATACAATTTTAATGACTTTGAAGCAACAGTCTGACATTTTTCATAGCATTCCCTCCAAATTTAAGATAGTTTTATATATATTTTGGCATTTTTAATGCTTATTTACGGGTCGAAAAATAATTTTATGCTCGTTAATTCTGGCGAATATATATTTTTATATATTATATATATATTTTAGCTTCCACCTTACTAACATATATATATATATTATTAACATATATATATATTACTAACATATATATATATATTTATAAGTTAGTAAGGTGGGGAGCTAAAAATATATATTCGCCAGAATTAACGAGCATAAAATTATTTTTAGACCTGTAAATAAGCATTAAAAATGCCAGAAAATATATATAAACTATTTTAAATTTGGAGGGAGTGTTATGAAAAATTTCAGAGTGTTGCTTCAAAGTCATTAAAATTGTATATATATATATATATAGATATATACACCAAGTATATATTTATATATACTAATTACACTAATGTGTTTGGGATTATTAAGGTTTAATTTAGAGGAAGTGTACTCTCAATTGCATGAAAAAATAGTGGAAAACCATTTAGGATAAACCATCTGACTGGGATCCAACCCCGATCAACTGGCCACCGAAGCGGGTGAATTTGGTTTATGTGTTATCTTTTGCAAATTTTTATTTCTACGGTTTCCAGCATACAAGTATCTGGCTAATAACCATATTGACATGCAACCTTATAACATTTTGAAATTTTACGGTTATTTAATCAGCCGTTCTTGAGATTTGTGAGGCCAAATATGAGGTCATTAACCCAACCAGACAAGCACCAAATTAAAGTCCTACCTTTCCGTGGATGTCGATTGATAAAAAATACGTTGACGTGAAGTTGTGCAGTAAGATAATTAAAAAAAAAACACAATCCTTTTAAAATGGAATAGTTTATTTATTAATATAGACATGTTTAGATGGGCATACAGAAAAGGAAATCTTGTTTACCATTGATGGTATCTAGCAGTTCGAATTCTAGTCTGGTTTATCGATTTGTTTATTTTCCCTTAGTGATTTCCTATTCTCCCTCCTCGCAAATGAGGCCACGTTTTCTGTAAGTTTCGCCTCTCATCTCTACCACATTAAAGCAAACATGTAGACATACCAGGTGGGTAGTAAGTAACACGTGGAATTTGAAAATAAATAAATATATATTTATCTGATGCTGATATTCTGAAATTTGACCTCTGCAAAAGTTCAAACCCAGCCTAAAACGATAAGACCTTCCACATCAAATTATAAATTAGACATATGAGTTATACAATTAATTTATTTAAGACACCTGCTACTTACATTAACTTAAAATCTGACATTAAGACTCATAACATATTTATCCATTAGAAACAGTTTATGGAAGATAATAAATGAAGGCGGTGGGATGACATGTGACAAAATATTTCTTTGGACAAGCCAACTTTTTAGAAACTGGCGTCTCTTGTGCCAAAGTACGTGTTTAACGCCCACCTTACAACCAAAGCGTAAATCAACCTGTGGCGTCAAAAAGATTGCGTACCAGGATGGAAATATATATTAGTTTGTTTTTTCTGTGATTCTCGTTTTACTACAGTCCATTTTTTTTTTAGGAAGGGCGTATTATAAAATACAAGCATACATTTTTTTGTACAAAGCTGATAACATTTTTCTATATTTTCTATATTTCGTTCGGGTTATACGCTTATGTACTAATTACGCTAATGTTTTTAGGGATTAAGAAGGTTATATTTATAAGAAATGAAACCAAATTTGTTTAGAGAGAGAATAGAAAACCATTTTAAAAATCACCATCAGTACAACCGACCGAGAATTGAACCTTGATCTCCCCGTAATCGGAATTTTAGTATACTGCGAGAGTAGTGCGTTAGACCTTGCGGCCACCGTAGCAGGTAACATTTTTCTATTGTATTAGTACTGTTTTATAGGTATTGAGCATATCTAACAATTTCGACAACTGCAGATAACATTACTTAACATATAAATACGTGAAAGTTTTCTATATCTAGTCAATTTTTTTCAATCCGTCAGGTAAGTTTATTCATGAGAAATTTAGGAAATACAAAACCCTTCTAAAATGGAACTGGAATGCTCTAAATGTTGCCCAAGTTTTTGCCTAATTATATAATCTTCAAATGTATTGATATATAATGGGATCAACCCCATTAGGCCTACACACTTCCCAGAGTTAAGATTTACCTCTAACATGGTCGAGGACGTTAAGGCGTTGTGAGAATTGTTACTAAATACCATAAAGATGGAAAATTCAACTTATAAGTGATCGTATCTTTAGTTCGGCTAGGATTGATCTGAAATATACTAATTCAACTGTCTATCATCCACAAATAAGTGATTTTTTTAAAATTATCACGTTTATCACTATGACTATTAATGGAAACAAGAAAATTTGCTTTTAATCAATGCAATCGTATTAGCGAGAAGAGAGAATGGGACAATTACAGTGACCAAGCATATTTGTAAAAAAAATTAAAACAACCTTTCAGTGCACCCCACAGTTATTTGGAACTTGTCCTTCTCACTAGTAAATAAATACATTGCGAACTTGGTATCTTAATCCTGCTGCTCTATTGTGCAAGCGACTTGCGTTTTAAACACCTGTAAAGGCCCGTTCCCACGGCGCGTGTTTAGACGGACTCGGCTCGTAGATCGAATTATCACAGGTCGTGGGGCCGATAGATAGCGCGTTGGCTTGGTACGGCTCGGGCGTCCCCGTGAATTGTCGGTAAATGCTTGAAACATCAAAGGCCTGTGGTTCGTCATCAGAAGAACTAGTAGGGGTTCGGGCACCGTGCCCTATCTACAGATACGAGTAAATCAAACCACTCGTCGTGGGAATGGTTAGGCTCGTCAATCTACGAACCATGAGCCGTTCGCGACTTGCCATGCAACAGGTCGTGGGAACAAGTCTTAAGGATAACCGCTCATAATAAAATCATATTTAAAACAGTTTTCTTTCTAGTATCGCCTCGTATTTTTAGAGACGCAATGGATAAAGGATAAAAGCTCAAAGTTGACGATATCTTACATTCCATATGAGCAAAGGTAAATAGGACCAACATATAAAATAGATTAGGGAAATCGAAGGACATAAACCTAAAATGATATCAAAGCAAATATATTAACAGTTTATATCACATACATGTGATGTGGCAACATTGATCAGATGATAAAGTCTTATATTTTATTATCTTTTGATTTCAAACTTTTTTTTAAAAGAAAGATTGAAGACCTGTTAAGGTTTTACCGATTATAGAAGAGAGAAAATGGATTTTCCTTGCGAGCTTGTTTTGTTCGTACCTCACCTGACTCGTAAACGAATTACTGATACGTGTATTAAAGGTATGAAAAATTTATTAACAACACTGCAAAGTATTCTTTTTCAGTTTAATCTATTTAAAAAAAATTGTGTAAGCACCTCCTAAATCCTTCAGTCATTAAGCGTAACTTTTGTTTGGATGTTTAATCCATACAGCAGTCGTTTGTTATCTGTACCTATGTCCTTCTTGGAAGATGGAAGGAATAAGGGTGGATACAATAAAATTGGGAAAGGAGTATAAGGAGAAAGGGTTGAGAAAGGGGGAATCCTGATATCGTAATTTATCTCAAATTTTCTTTTCATTATTTTTTTTAAAAAGAAGTCGTAAGTAGATGGTGCGCCTTTCTGAATTGGTGGGTGGTGGGGTGTTAGAGTTGGAGGGATGGTGGTTCCTCTTAGTCCACCGGCATCTCCTATGAAGCAACATATCCAATTTGGTTGGATAAATCCCTGAAGGGCGACGCAATGCGATGCGAGTTTGTTTCTGTTATCCAAGCCATGTATGACGTGAACTTCATTATAACTTGGGTCATCCGCTGCAAATTGAGGGCTCATCCCTAGCGGGAGGAAAATTGAGGATGAGGAGAGTTTTATTTTTGTTCACATAAAAATAATGGAGGAGAAGAATAGGAAGGTAAGTGGATTTGTGAGTAGCGTTTTAACTATCGTGAGACTCCACTAGAACTTATGTTGGCCTACGTACTAAAAATCATGCTGGATTCTAAGATTATATTTGTTTGGGCGTGTTCGAGTCTCTCCATGAGAGATGATTTAATCCCCTTTTCGATAAAGGTCACTTAATTTGATGGTCGAGTTCCTCCACTTGGTGGGCTAGTGGGGGGAGGAGGGATTTAATTAATTCACTTTGGTGGTGGGGAGGCGGAAAGGAGGGGTGAGGGGGGTTGAGTTCCTTCACAATACCTGAAGGACTGGATTATAGGAACAGTTGGTTAATTTCTACATATACTTATGGTTCCTAACCACTCTAACTTGACCTAACCTTTCATGCGTTACCGAATTTAATTCTTATTTAATTTTGTAACGAAGTTGGTTAATTTCTACATATACTTATGGTTATTACCCAACCTAACTTAACCTAACCTTTCATGCATTACCGAATTTAATTCTTATTTAATTTTGTAACGAAGTTGGTTAATTTCTACATATACTTATGGGTCTCACCCAACCTAACTCAACCTAACCTTTCATGCGTTAATGAATTTCGTTCTTATTTAATTTTGTAATTTACTGTGCGAAGATCCTCTCCTTGAGGTGTCGTGAAGGAACTCGACCATCACTATCGGACTAATTATCTCCATGGAGGAACCAGACGGCCCCGATTTAAAAAAACAAACTGTTTAGTCGTTCTCAAGACATTTTAAGTTTGTGCCAAGAATAGTCTCCTGGTAATACCATGTAGAGGAGGTTTATTTCTCTCATACAGTCAAATTTTCATAGTAAAGTCCTTATCTGACAGCTATAAAAGCTACTAGGTCTACTTCCACGTGTTCATACGTCAACTAACCTAATTTACAGCTGTCAATTTTTTTTATAGATAATATCAATACATATAAAATAAAACTAATAAAATATTCAAATGCCATCAATGCTTGTCAAAATAACCATATATTTTTGTATGTTCTGAGAGAACCTTCTTTATAAAAAATTTATTCTACTTTGGAATTGGTATTGTCAAAATAGTTAGCTTTGCTGTAGGACCACGCGTTTGTATCCTGCCACCATCGTATGTTTGTATTTCCTTTTTAACTATAAGGACATTGTTTACTTGGCAGTAAGCATCCTCACATTGTGTTATTTATTATGGCAACGGAATTTCTGAGTCCTCAAAACGAATTAAACAATCCTCAATTATTTTAAGGTTTTCATTTGTGACCCTGTTAAAATTTAAGATTATTTGTTTGAGGAAAGCTCTTACTGTGTTTATAACACACAAAAATCATCTCAGAGTTACGATATTTTGCGTTAAACATATTTGAAACTGAGCTAATTTCACCTTTTCGTGTTTTAATATCTACATGCTTATTTCCTGAAATCAATGTAGTGAATATTGTTAGTAGAATTATGAACTATTATTAATTTAATGTAGTGATTTTATTTGTGCATGTTTGGTCTACATCATTGGTAGTTTAGTTTGTGAAAAGATCTGCCAGCACTAATGTATTTTGTCCAGGGGACACCCAAATGAACTAATCGTACATCCTTTCCGTGGAGGCTCTTTCCATGTCCCGATGAGATGAGGTTATGGTGATAGTGAGTATGAGGGTGTGGAACCAGTGGAAACTCTTAAACCCAACACCCAACTCCGGTGACCGTTGTAGTAATTCCCCTTTCAGGAAAAATACAAATGGTACCAGCCGGGAACCTAATCCGGGACCTCTAGCCTCAAATCCGGGTATGCTAACCACTTTACAGTTGGGCTGTGTAATATCATATTAATACTAAAGATGAGACGCTTGAATGGTATTCGAGAAATACGAGATTCCAGAATATCGCAAAAAAATAAATATCTAGAATACAAATATAAATGAAATTAAATTTGTCAGGAATTACATAGATTTGTGTAATAAGAAAAATATTACAAGTTAGCTTTAATTATGTAAAAAATAAAAGAAAAAAATCACCAATTTTTTGTTTATAAATTCGTTATTATTTTATTTACGTATATTTGTTTGATTTTTTAAATATACTTTTCAATTTTTTGACAAATTAAAATGTACTTTTTAAGATTCAAATAGGCCTATTCGAATTTGGATTCGAGATTCGAAATAAAATGTTGGATTTAGATTCGAGATTCGGATTCGAGAATTATAGGATTCGACCCATCTTTAATTAATATATGTGTATACACATGATTGTGTATAGTAAATAACTCTAAATATTTTGCCAAAATAAATACAATGTTGCTTCAGTAGCTTACATTTAATTTACTACGCATAATATACTTAACCGTTATTGAATATATGCCATGGTAATACTGGCATTTGGTCAAAAACTTTTTAAATGAAGAGAAAAAGTTCTGGTCAAATTTTGTGATGCCCATGAGATATTAAAAAACTGTTTAGATTACTATGTGTTGAAAATTAACTTAAACATTTCTACGGAAGCACTATTTAATTAATGATGGACAAAAATTGTTTTTGTGAAAAAAAAAACTATTTTAAAAATACGCCCCTTTACTCATGTACCTTTCCAACCCAATTTTAAGGTATCATTTTACTAATCATTAGGGTGTAGAAACTATGTAAAATTCAACTTAAACGTTTTTTTTTTGTCTGATATTCTTGGGGGTGCTAGTTGTACTGGTGCCAAAATTTCCTTCCAAGTCCCCTCCCCCCTCCACGTAGTTTCACCACGTTTACCCCCCTCCAGTCCCTGCCCCCATTCCTACCCGTTGTTCCTCTAAACAACATGGGGTAAAGCTTCTAGTGTAGGTGATTTCAAGAACAATTATCGCCATCATCAACCAGCCATCTTCACACGGATCATAAAGAAACACAACTGTTAAAAGACAAACGGTCCTTTGGTCTGAAAGAAAGGAGGGGGTGGGTCTGTCTGGCAAAATGCCTGTCACAGTCTCAGTGGCGGGTCTTTTTGATGTTCTTTATTTTATGTGCTTCCTTGCGAAAGTAATGTTTTCAAAAGTAAGACAGCAGACGTCTATTAGCAAGTTGACAGTAGGGTTGCGCAATTAAGAATTGATGATCTCTTAAATTCTTCACTTCAAGTTTTAAAACACGCTAACACAATATATCAGCCATACATCTGGGCTGCCATTTGACTGGCTAAATTTATAGATCTGAAACTAAATAAATCTTCTTTTAAATGAATATATGCCAAACAGTGTGTTCTCAACGTGTCAATTTTGATATATGTTGTCAAGTTTAGCAGTTATTGTGCTAGGATGCTTATGGTGTGTTTTGTTTTCATTTTAAACTTAATTTTATTTCTACATATTATATAAATATGTTTCTAACCTCTTTGAATACAAAATTTTGTTGTTGTTTTTTAGCATATAATTCCATACTTTATGTGTCTTCTTTTTTAAGCCAATATCTTAATCATATTAAAGGAATATATTGAATGTTTTGAACTAGTTTCTTAAATATTATTTCAACTACGAGCCAAACTAAATAACAATTACCTGATTCGGTGGCCACATGGTCTAAGGCGTCACTCTAGTGTTAAACTAGACTGTCGATGACAGTAATATTGGGGTTTGAATCCCAGTCGATTGTGTTAGGGGTTGTTTCCCCGAAATGGTTTTCATCTATTCCTCCATGGGAATGCAAGTACACTTCCTCTAAGATTTAACATTCCTCATCCCTATCTCATCAGTGTAATTAGTACATATGCGTTTAGCTTGAACGGGTAGTAAGACACGGTGCAAAAAAAAAGTATTAGTAACTAATAAGTGAATGTTTAGGCAACCTTGAAATATATATTTGTGTGTCTAGTGAATTTTTAATAACAATTTTACTGTGGGTACTTACTTTAATTATCTATCAAAGAATTTGAGAACTAAGGAACTTTTGGATTCATGTTGAGAAGTTTGAAGACTTCTTTGGGAGGAAAGATTAGAGGTGCTTCTTTAAGAAGTCTTCGAACTCCTCAAAATGAATCCTATCCCATTAATAAAAATCCATCAGACCACTAGCTTACTATCAAAACGCCCCATTTTATGAAACACCTAAATACTTTGCCAAAATTCCATAGAACTGTTTGCAACTTCTGTTTACCAACAAAGTCAAAAAGCTCATACGATTTAACCAACAAACTCAAAAATATTACTTTAAACGCTAGGCCAAAATTTATGTCACTTGACATTTCCAATCTTTAAGTCAATGTCCCAATAAAATAAACTATCGACATCACTAAAATCACATTAAAGTGCGGCAGAAGGGAGCGCGAGTAATTTTACAGTTTTGATACATTTTTTTTTTTTGCAAAAATAAATCAAATATTTCTCCAGTAGCAACATAGACTTTAGTTTCCTGCACATGCTAATAATAACAGATCTTGAATATCTGTCAAGGATGTCCTGGAATTTTGTCAAAACTTTTTCTCTATATTTAAATAGTTTTGAAAAAATTCCAGGACATCCTTGACAGATATTCACGATCTGTTGATATTAGCATGTGCAGGAAACTAAAGTCTATGTTGTAAACTGGAGAAATATTTGATTTATTTTGGCCAAAAAATTTATATTCTATAAAAACTCGGGCTCCCTTCAGCCGCACCTTAACTAGAAACAACTTTTCCTCCAAGTACATTTAAGCAAATCACATCTCTTCTCCGAACTGTTTCTAATCAGAACTATTTTTAATTATATAATAAATGTCCCTACCAAAATAATATTCTAGCAATGGGTTTCCCCGTAGCATGCCTTATGTATGAAATCTTCATGCAGAACAAAGATAACAAAATAATCAACCAATTTAAAAAAAAAAATCACATCGACATCAAATTCTACTACTTTGTGTGGATGACCTTGGCAGAAAAGTCTCATAAGTCTTGTCATAGAAGTTCCTTAACACGGTCCATGAGACAACAGAGAGCGAGAACTGTCTCAGTGTCCACATGGGTAAAACTTGACAAATGCCGCTCTCACGTACACCCACTATCATTTGCTGAGGGACCTGCAGGTATTATGGAGAAAAGCTTTATCGCCACTCTTTCTCTGTTAACTGTTGCCAAATATCCTCGCTCTCAGTTACGTCAGAAGGTGGTGTGCTGGGATAAGAAGGAGCTACTGGCAACATCGACGAACCAGAGTTGCGAGTTTTATTAAATTTGAGAGGATATTGACCACACGAAAACGAGAGAATAACAACGCTGTTTTCCAATAGTAACCATGCAGTTTTCTCAGTGATGATATCCATTGCAGCGGACATAGACATTGCGGCTGCTTAACGTCTGCAGTTAGGTCAGTGGTGGATATGTTCTCTAAGGAACCAGGGATGTGGGGTGAATAACGTTCCCCTGAACATGGCTAGGTTCTAGTAGTACCAGACAGCAGCTGGATTAGGATCGACTTGAGGCACAACTTGAGCAAATGATGTTTGAGATGGTTCAAGATCGAACATCCACGGAGTGCTATATTATCCGTGGTGCTGAGGTGTGATAGGAAAGGGGTAAACTGCCACACTATCTTTTCCCTGAAAGCTGTTTTTGACATTGGAACAAAACCAATCATGGCTCTTCCAGTGGTAAACAAATTCTGGTGGTAAACTAGCCCCACTTTCGGATCTAGGAGTGGGAAATACTTCAGGGCCTGGATTCACTAACGGGAGCAAATCTGCTCCGGCGCAAGTATAGAAATGGCGCAACTTTGCGCCCAAGAGTGAATAAGGATTTGAGCACATCTTTCAAACTTGCGCCGGCGCAACTATTTGCTCCTGTTAGTGAATCCAGGCCCAGGGGGAGAGATCAACAAAGAATTATCAAATAAAACTTTTCCTTTCAGCATAGAAACATGAAACTGAAGGACGATTAGAAGAGTTAGGGAAATGTAAAATCTTAAAAAAGTAAATGGAAAGGTGTGGTATGAACATAGTGGGTTTAAGTGAATTCAATTGGAAAGATCAGGGTGAAAGTGTCTGCAAATCACACAATGTTGTATCAAGATGGGAAGAGTGCAGAAAGATGCTGTGAAAATAGTGATGATAAAAGGAAGAAGTGAAATTTTTTACTAAAGTTATGTGTTATAATGATAAATTAATGTTTGTGAAACTAAATGCCGAACCACTGGATGTTTTGATAGTGCAACAACATTTCTTGTAAATCTGCCCTTGATCATGGCGTAGGTATTCATGTCCCTTCTCAGGCCTTGCCCAGTCCAAAATTGTCTAATTATACTTTTATCATAAAAGAAGAACCCGCCTTGGTGTCGTAGTTGGCTAACGTATTAGATCCGTGTTGAGCTAAACTTCCGAGGACGAGGAGATCCGAAGTTCGAATCTAGGTCGGGTGAACTGGGGGTGGTTTTCCCTAAATCGTTTTCCACTCTCTCTCCACGCAAATGCGGGTTAACTTCCTATAAATTCAACCTTACCAATTTCTAATTCATTAACGTAACTAGTAATTAAGAATATAACCCGAACGGTTAGTAAGACGCGGTGACAAATAAATAAAATAAAAAATCATAAAAGAAAGACAAACTCAAGAGAGTTATTTAAGGAACTCCATTGTCACTATTTTACCCTGAAGAGGTTCTGCCTTTAATATTTAATTTTACATTATTCTGCTCTATTTGTTTGCTTATTGTTACGGTTTTATAATTACTTGTGCTTTTACTACTCTAGAGTTATTTATTATTATTATTATTATTATTATTATTATTATTATAAAGTATCTTTTGTAATTATTTATCAGTATGTACCATTATCTAACTATGATTGTCTATCTTATTATATCATGTTTAAAAGTATTTGTAAAGTACTTGTGTACTTTTCAGTGCTGGCCTGTCATAGGTCCTACGAATGTTGGCCAGCACTATAGTAGAGGAAAAAAGAACATTTTATTTTATTATTATTATTATTATTATTATTATTATTATTATTATACAAATATTTTTTACTGACCTTACTATAATTATTATTTATTGTTATATTATTATATTATTTTATTACGTTATTATTTAAATTTATTATTTTAATATTTATTATTTTACTAAGATGATTATTTTATTGTTATTTTATTATAATTATTATCATTATTATCATCATCATCATCATTGTATTAATATAATTATTATCAACATAATAACAATCATTATTATTATCATCATTGTATTTTTTTTTAGGTGGTTTAAATTACGAATGACAGGTACTGTACCAGTATTAAAATAAAGATTCCGGGGCCATCGTCTGGTGTTGACGTGTTCCCCCTTCTCTCCACACCACTCACCTCTCCATCACGACTTGATATGAACATAATGGGCCCGGCTCCATCTCGGGTTGTTTGACGACTTCTCGCGACGGCGGCGGGACGTGACTTCATTCCATCGCAGACGCGTGACGTCAATCCTATGGCGTCTCTCGCCCCAACGGTCGTTGCGACGCCCGGCGTCAATCCGGTTCTCGAAACATTGCACGCGTCTAAGACCAGGGAATGCGTCCGTGACGTATCTGGAATGTAAAAGGGGGGTGGGGAAGGTGGAGTCTCATAATAATGTCCCCTTAAGTGTGAGATGTGAGCTCCAGACTTAAATATGACTTCGCATCCCACGTACTACCCATCCGCTAGAGATAATATAGGGATACGTATGAGAAAGGTGAAATTCTGAACTAAGTGTACTTGCATTCACATGGAGAGATCTTGGAAAATCATAAATCATTTATTAAAAAAAAATCTGACAGCACTTGGCCACGTTAAGAATCCTTAAACTCCTCGCTAAACGAAAAACCTTGTTATACGAGATGGACGCCTTTGTCCACGTGTCCATCAGTACAGTTAGAATAACACTTTTTTTTATTCCCCACCTCGTCTTAGGACCCGTTTTGGTTGTAACGCTTATATAAATTAAGCTAATGGAGTAGTGAATGAGGAAGGTTGAGTTTTAAAGGAAAGGTATTCGCATTTTCTTGGAAGGAGAATGAGAAAATACTAGTAAAAATCACCCTCAATACCGTTTACCACGATTTGAACCCTATACCGTTATTACTAGCAATCCAGTCCACAAGGGTGATGCGTAAGACCATCGTAAAACAGATGAGGATTTAATTTTTTTTTTTTTTTTAGGAAACTTATAGACTTGCTACCCCCGACCTGTTTACCAGTGGTAGAGGTGGATGACCACAATTGGTACAATCCCTGGCTAAAATTAATATAATCGTATTATTTCCCTAAATATGTTCACTATATACCCAGATGTCAAATCCTGATTGGAGAGGCAGTGGTTTTATTTCCACCGACTGATCCCCCCCCCCCCCAAGGTTTTCCCCAATTTCTCTCCCCCTTTGCGTGTTGGTGTTTGTCNAAGTATCCTTCCGCGTCAACAAGAACAGATGGATCACGGAAAACGTAGATGGCGCTAGCTACCGGACAGGTCTTGCGGAAAAATCATACGTTTGGAAATACCTGTTTTCTCGAGAACGAGTGAAATTTTGATGTCAATATTTTCAACACCCCTTCTAAGATAATGTATTGATGTTTATTAATTGTTACATTTTCTTATTTTTTGTTATGAAGCCAACAGTTTTCTATTGAAAAATGTCAGTTTTATCTATATTTGATCACTGTTAAAAAGTATAACTTAATCAACATGCTTCTATTCTTGAACAAACCGTTTCAGAAAAGAAAATTGTAAAACAATAAAAATTCTTGAAGATAGCCGTTTGTTACCATGGCTCTGCATTTCCACGCCAAATAAAAAGGGCCAATCACCATACGGTGTGATGGAAGCAGGGTTGAAAAGAAACCTGGGTTATTTAAAAAAAAAGTCCAAACCTGTTAGAGTATACTGGTGTTTTAATATATTAATAGGTGGGGGGTCGTTTTAAATTTAAGTTAGCCTACTAATTTAGTTTGCTAACTGATTTAACCAATCAAGTAAATATAGTAGTTATTCGGGATCAAGTGAAACATTTAAATTTTAATAAACATAAAGGAAATAAGGAACAAATCATAATAATATAAAACAATAATGCAAGAATAGTAATTCTTGACAATATAAGTAGCTTGCAGGTTAAATAAATTGAATGAAAGTATGTCTATGTAGAATTACAAATAATAGACAATGTTCAACTAAATTCTTCTAAAAGATTTATTTTATTAATTTAATCATGTTAATAAAGCTGTGTTAGGTACTTAATAAATGAGAATGTTTTAAATTCAAATTGTTTATGTATTTTGTTTAAAGTATTCAATATTTCTTTTACTCGAGGCCTAAGCTAAGTTTGTTTAGTTCAGATTCTAATATACTTGTTACATATTTAGAAAACTAATTAATATTATTTTAAATGATCAAAATGTAAATAGGAAAATAATTTTTAAAATAAGTTACACAATTGCTTTGTATGCTAAATAAAATGAGTATGTTTAAGTGGGGTTTTTAAGTAGGCGTTTTTTAATATAACCAAGATGGGTTTTTAGGGCTGGGTAGAACTATAACAGCCCTGGATGGAAAGGAACTTTAGTTGAGGTAGTTATTAATTTTCAGTTCTTATATCAAAACACTTTTTTTTACCCAAAAAAATATAATTTTCTTTTTATCTTTGCGTTTTACAACACATTTGGGCTATATGCTTATGTACTAATTACGCTAATTGTTTTAGGGATTAGTACACCCGACAAAGATTAGAAACTCAATCTCCCCATCATCGGCAGTCTAGTCTATTGCGAGAGTAGCGCGTTAGACCACGCGGCCACCGAAGGGGGTTAATAGAATATTAATCAAGTAAATAAATTTATTTTAATTTTCTAAATAAAATAATCTCAACATTTGTTGAATATTTTTCATAATTATATTAGAATTTAACGAGAAATATTTTTATTAAAATAAATTAGTACTAGTAAAATACCACGACCATTATTAAAGGACTGTTGAAATGTATAATGTTTAACAAATCAAACGAAATGTATCTTTTGGATAGAATATGATTTATATATCGGATTATTTTGTTGTTAAAACTATAAAAAATACTGATATTGACTCGCGCTTGTTTTCGTCCCATTTTAACAATAAGATTTGTTTATTAAGTTGTTTGATATTTTTTAACATTTTTTTTAACAAAATGTAGGTGAAAACTATCATAAAGTTTATTACCAGTTAACAAATCTAGATTTCGAGTTTAAAAATAATTTTGAAAAATATTTCAACACTGTTTTACGTGAAGATTTGTACTTCTGAGAATAAAGCAAAAGGTTAAAAACCTTTATCAAGAGCGTGCGTCACATGCCCATTAACTCTGAGATACATTCGACTAGAAATAGTAATTTTACACTAACACTATTTCACGTAGATCATTTCTTATCAAACATTAATAGAAATAAAGAGTTAATACAGTTAATAAGTTAGTAGAGTAATCATTCAAACACGAATGCACTGCACACATTTCTGGCAAATCGTAGGTATCCCCCCCTCTTTTTACTCTCACACTTTGTGCGAGCTGAGAGCTGAGTTGGGCCTGATATGATGCATATAAGCATTCCTCTAACAAATAAAATTATGTTTTAATGAGTCACAACAGAATATTTTAAAAAGATTTGGGATTATTTTATATGGTTTTGTGTAAGTTTTATGTCCTGGTCTGAACTATTGGGTAAAGTTGGTCTATTGAAACTAAAAAGGACGGTTTTGATTAAATTACCTTAATTTTGATGTCAGAGTGACTTAATATGCAAACAATAATAAAATTTTAATTCAAATCAAGCAAACTAATAAAAAGTTAATTAAAACCAATAGGCAATTTCTAAAATACATAAACTATTTGTTCTATTTAACAGGTATCATTTTATTTGTACATTTAAACTTTTAACTATGAATATAGTGTTTAACTAGCACTCGCTAACCGGTCTGGGTATGGAACTAACCTATTTTTTTTAAAATCTAAAATGAGTTCATAATACTGATATTTTAATACCAATATAGGCCTGAATAAAGCTTGATTCCAACATTTCAGTAGATAATATTCATATTTCAATAAATCAAGATGGAAGTTATAAAATGGCCATTGAAAAAAAGTATATTTTTTAATAAAAGACGAAAGAGATTAAATATGAACTCCAAGTAACTTGTAGCTCAAGATTTGTTTTAATTTAAAACGTGGGAGTTTATTTTTTATACGTCAAGGAAGTGAAAGAAAGTGTCATCAAGTTAACCTAAACAGGAAGAAAGCTAGAGAAAGTACAAACGGTTATAAGAAGAAAATAAGAAGGATCAACGAGATAAAAAAAATAATGTATAAATGAAGGAAGATAAAAATAAGAAACAAATAAGAAGAAGATAAAGGACAATATTATTGTTTCCTGTCACATGTCATCCCTACGTTCTTCCCCTTATGTTTTATGATAGGAGGGGTGCAACTGAAAAATAAAGTGAGAGAGGGAAAGTATGAAAAAAAATATTTCCGTTTGGGATAAGGTAGGGAGGTGGTAGGTTAGGAGGGAAATAAAATAAGAGTCTCTTACTATGCGACTGGTTTTATTTCTCTATTTCTTTCTCTCTCTTTCTCTCTCTGTTCCCTTTCTCTCTTTGTCAGAATTTCTTTATTTTGCGTGTAACGCATGCTCAAGATTGGTTAATTTATAGCCTAGCTCGAGACGTAGTCTCCTTTGGCCACAGATGGTGCTTTTCCAGACGTGGGGTGGGAAGGGGTGCGTTTCAAATGTTCCCATGGGGGGCGTGCACCACTGACAATGTACCAGGCTATTGCTTTTTGAGATCCGCACCAAAAAACAAGTTACAATGTTTATGGAGGGAAAAATATATATTTATAAAACAAACATTTTAATTACGATGATATCCACTCCGGTGGCTGCATGGTCTAAGGCGCGACTCTCGTAGTAAATTAGACTGCTGGAAAACGGGGAGATCGAGGTTCGAATCTTGGTCGTCGGGTGTACTGAGGGTGGTTTTCCTCTCCCTCTCCACGCAAGTGTGGGTACACGTCTTCTAAATATAACCATCCTAATACCTAAAACTATCGGCGTAATTAGTACATATCATACAATCCGAAAGGCTAGTAAGATGCGGTGCTAAAAAACTACGGTAATATCCACTTCAGTGGCTGTATGGTATAAGGCAGAGATTTTCAACCTTCTTTCTTCGTCTCACAACATATTGAACAGGGCACTAAAATTGTCAAGCCACACTATCAGTTTTTTTAAAAGGAGAGCTACCATCATTAAAAT
The DNA here is from genome assembly GCA_902151455.1 of Timema bartmani. Taxonomy (NCBI): domain Eukaryota; kingdom Metazoa; phylum Arthropoda; class Insecta; order Phasmatodea; family Timematidae; genus Timema; species Timema bartmani. The sequence goes on from CABFWB010002394.1 coordinate 17,259, forward strand.
AACGCTTAGCCTATTAAGATTGTTTTTAAAAGTCCAACAGCTAGAATCCTAATAGTTGTGTTATTTTTAAAAATAGAGTTGTTCACGGATTAAAAAATATTTAATTTGATTTCTACATTTTTTTTCTCTCTCACCTATTTTTGATCTTACTCCAAACTCCAGTGGGGGCACATTCACTGAACCTTCACGGCACACCGGTTGATAAACGTAGGTATAAGGCGTCACTCTTGCAATAGACTAGACGGCTCATGAATAGAATATTGGGGTTCAAATCACAGTCTTTTGTAATGAGAGTGGCTTTCCCTAAGGGGCATTCTACTCTCCCTCTATGCAAATGTGGGTACGTTTCCTATAAATTCAACCTTTCTAGTCCCTAGCACATTATCTTGATTAGTTCATATGCGTACAACCCAAACAGGTAGTAAGGCATGATGACAAAAAGCCCCGCCAAGCTCAAATCGACTTAATTATCGTGTGGAAAATACTGAAAAACCAAACTGATAAATTGAGAATTAAATAGCACCCAGCCTGGATCTCAACCATTAACTCCTCATTTTCAATCGAGGATATTGTAATTTGTAAACTGCAGTTAAAACCACAAAACAAAACATAAAGCCATTGAAATATAATAAGATATCAACAAAATTACCAGCCAATTAGAATAAATTATTAAATAAATTTCTGTCCTGTTATTTTAAAAAGTTCAATGGACTATGATATGGAATCTTATTTCTAAAGCAATATCTTTCTACCTGTAATAATGCTAGTAAAATAAACCAGTTATAAAAATAAAATGCTATAATAATTTAATTGATGTAATATTTTTCATTCACTTATCAAGTCATGTTATGCACAATCTTATTTTAAAAGGATACCTGTTATTTGAAAACTGGAAAATCATGTTTCCACATAAGCGTATATAAAATGATTCCAAATTGTATTTACATCATCATTATTATTATTATTATTATTATTATTATATGTTCTGTATTACGACGGGTCCATTCCTTTTTGCAATGAATTAGACTACCAATGCGCCCTGTCCTCTGCCTCCTCCTTCAGCTCCAATATATTTTTTCTTTCCTTCAAGACATCCAATACTCGTATCCTTCTTCTTCATAGGTTCCTCTTTCCCTCGACCTTTCCTTCTATGAAGTCATGCAGAAGGCAGTTCCTCATGAGGATGTGTCCGATTCAGTTTGGTTTATACTGAAGAATCACATCCAAAATGGTTTTCTTCTCACCCACTCATTTTAGGACTTGTTTATTTGTCCCCCTGTCTGTCCACCTGATCTTCTCAAGTCTTCTCCAGCAACACATTTCAAAGCTCTCCAACAATTTATTTTCCATCCTCCTAAGAATCCAAGTTTTTGCTACATTCATCGCGATGCTCCAAATGTAGCATTCCATCAGTTTCTTCCATCAGTTCCAAACTCAACTTACTGTTCAGCAGTAACTTCTTCTTGTTGAATGCTTCCTTGGCCATGGCGATCCTCGACTTAATTCTCTTGGTGTGGTAGTCATCCTTTTTCATCAGACTTCCCAGGTACTTGAACTGCTCTATGTTTTCCAACTCCTAGTTTCCAATTATGATTTTTCAGAGGCTCTACAAATCACAATCACTTTTGACTTCTCAAGGTTGATCTCCATGCCATTTCTTCTCCTTATCTCCACCAGCCAATCCGTTGCTGTCTGCAACTCTTCTCCATTTTGGGCCATCAATGCTAGATCGTCCGCATATTTTATCGTGATTATGACGCGTCCTCTTGTCCTGGAATTGTCACGGCCCTCCAGGGCTTCACTGATCAGCCACTCTTCATACATTCTTAGCCCGTTTTATTAATAATGTAAAGATAATTTATACATTAAGCCATACAGATCTATTGTTGGAAGATTTTGATAACTTTTTTATAGAGGAAATAATAAATAATAATTCAAATAAGACATATTTATAGAATGTCATGTTTGAGTGACTTTCGATCAATGTTGGTAGTAGAAAGTGGGCTTTTCATAAAAAAAAAATCAGGGTTTATGTAGGTCTATCATTTAAATATCTCGTCCGATATTAGCTCAGTTGGAAGCAACTCTTGTCAAATCACTTAAGAGCCTTGGGTTTAATTCTAGACACAACCGCAAGAATTATAATTCGTTAAATTGTGACCTCCGCTTCTACACTGATGACTATTGGGTGGGGGAGTGGGTGTTGTGTCGTTGTGTATGATCTAGAATTTTTTTTGTTAGTGAGTTGTGTTCTTTTCACACCAGTGAGCACATGGTATAAATATAAACCGTGTCTGGTTTGTCAGTGAAGGAGGGGTCAATTTTTTAATCCAGGTCGAGTTATACAGAGATATTTCTTTTCAAAATTGTTTCTCACTAGCTCTCCACTCAAATGTTAATACATTTCTTCTAAATTATATTCTTCACAATTTTGTGGTTAAACTGTGTTTATACTAAACGATTAGTTAAGCGCGGAACAAAAAATAAGTCATATAAGGGAATATTCAGTTTTTTCAGAAAGCCACCCTGATAAATTAGAGTAAACGTGACAATCATTAAATTAATTTAAATAATGTTATTACATTATTCTTAAAGTCATTTTATCTCTAGACGTCCCTTTTAATATAAATTACCAATACTTATAAAAGAAAACTAATAATAGAGTAAAAGGTTTTTTAAAAAATGTGGCTATATTTCCTAAAAGTTCCTTAATTCCAGAATCCTATAAAAGAAATTCCCTGTGGCGTATGCCAGTTGCCTGACACATGCAGTGAATAGGTTGCCTCACTCTCAGGCGCTTTTGCTGCTGAAGACAGGTGGAAAAGTTCCTTCAAAATCAACCTCGTGCTGTAAAAAGAGAATATCGCCCCGAATTCCTTCATATTTCCCACCCTAGACTAGAGCTCACCTTAAATCTAATTCCCTGCTAAGGTTCCTAGTGTAACCAATCGTCAGTACTCGTTAGGATATATTTTTATACGCTTGAAGAGAACCGTTTTAGAGGCCACGTGGTGGTTGCGCTCGCAATTGGGAATGTCGGGCTTCGAATCATGATCGGATATATTGAAAGCTCTATTTATCAAATAAACTGTGGAAATGGAATCTTCATGTGATACTATACAATCCACTGGTAAAATATTGCGTCTAGCATTGGAATCGAGCATGCTGCTTGTATTGTAAATGATATGGGAGTTTTTTTTTTAAACAGCTAGGACTAGAATTGTACATGTTTCCATGATTATAAATGACATTTCGAGAAAAGCTGGTTAGCTGAGAAAGAGAAACTATTTGGTGATACCAGCAAATACTTAATTCGTCCTACATCGACAGCCATGCCATTCAATGTCCTGTTACAATTAAACTTGTTAAGTCAGCGGCTAGTAATCATCTTGAAGCGATGTAAGACCCTCACTTTTGACGATTTAATACATTTTACTTCTTTTAAATTAAGTCAATATATGAACATTTATAATTTTAGCTGAGCTATTCATTACATTTCATAGTATTAAACAAATTTTGATTTTTAAATACTTATTAATAAACGTAAATAAGAGGTGGTGCACTAGACTAGTTCAAAAATTAGCTGGTCCTTAAGTGGCACACTAGACAAGTTCAAAAATCAGCTGGTCCTTAAGTGGTACACTAGACTAGTTCAAAAATCATCTGGTCCTTAAATGGCACACTAGAATAGTTCAAAAATCAGCTGGTCCTTAAGTGGCACACTAGACTAGTTCAAAAATCAGCTGGTCCTTAAGTGGCACACTAGACTAGTTCAAAAATCATCTGGTCCTTAAATGGCACACTATACTAGTTCAAAAATCATCTGGTCCTTAAATGGCACACTAGACTAGTTAAAAAAATCATCTGGTCCTTAAGTGGCACACTGGTTGGAAAGTTTTCACAATCCCTGACCTATTGATCACTCTCAAAATAGATTTCCGATGACAGGGAGATCGGGGTTTGAATACCGCTCAGGTGTAGTGAAGGTAGTTTTTCCTCTATGGTTTCACACTCTCCCTCCACAAAAATTTGGCCCACTTCTTTTAAATTCAACGTTCCTCATCCCTAACTCATTAACGTAGTTAGTAGACCTACATAAATGCGTTTTTAACTTGAATAGGTAGAAAGACGTGGTGCCATAAATAAATTAAAAAAAAAAATCATCACCCTGACTCAAGCTTGCCTCTCTTGAATCGTTGCGGTCGTCGTCACTTGTCACGGGCGTGGGTCGTGTGTTTGTTATCTCGTTAGTACCGTCCACTCTTTCAATTGTTCCACCCACCGTGGTGAACACGGGGACTAAGGCGTCAATCTCGTCTGCGGCGATGGGAAAGTTGGGGCTCGCAGGCCTCCTGTTGCACTGAAGGTGTATTTCACTAAATGGTTCCGCATAGTCTCTCGGCGTGAATGCGGATACATCTCTTCTAAATTCTACTTTCCTCACCCCTAATCCCATAAGTATGGTTATATACGGATAGCGGGTAGTATTGACTTGGGTATAAGGCGTCACTCTATGCTAGAATATTTTTTTTTCTTATTAGTTTTCCGCTCTCTTTCCACGTAAATGAGGGTAAATTACCTCTGAAATTCTTATTTCCTCTTCCCTACTCAATTAGAGTAAATATACATGCGTATAACCTGAACAGATAGTATTATGTGGTGAGGAAAAAATAATTATATTGAAGTGGTGCAAAAAAAAAATCTCATGGTTGAATTATTGAAAGTCAGGTGAAACTAGAGCCCGCCATGCCCAAGCAGACGTGGAACCTGAGCCACGTGGAAACAGATCTGTATCGTGTCGATGTTGTTTTTACGGTTGCTCACGTGTGAGGTCGGTCATCTGATGGCGGTCTTTGCGGTCACACTGGTTTTATTGCCTGTCTTCGTGACTGAGGGCAACTTTCATGGAGGGCGTGGTAGGATGAACACAATATTACAACTATCCTGACCGTGATTGAGTAGCTTTTAAATGTTGTCCTTACAAAAGAAGAAATAACAAACCACCCTTTGTGCGCTAGAATAGAGCTAGAGGTTTTTTTTTTTAGTTTGAGAGTAGTGTTTAGTGATGTTAAATAGAACATTTTACAGAAAACATTTTCTGGAAGTTTTACTAATGATTAAAAATGGAACCAATGCATTCGAGGTATTTCAAGCTTTAAAATTCGTACTCCTATTTAATTTATCCCTAAGTATGTTAAGCCGGCTGCCTCGGTCAGCGAGAAAGTATCCATCACTATTAGATCGCCACCTAAGCTTATACTCCCTTTCATCCCCCTCCTTAAACACCCGTTGTCATGTCAATAAGAAATAAGGGAAAAGAAAATTACGAATTAATTCGAATCTCAAGGTAAAGAGGAAAGCTCACTGCTAGTTCTCAAATATCTTTTTAAAAAAAATTTGTTATTAGTCTATCAAAAAATAATTACTGTATTTGTTATAGGCAGGTTAATTCTAGTCTTTTTTTAGTCTCATAGCTCCACAAATATGCTAAGTCGTTGAAAATGAGCTCATGTCACATTTTCACACTTTTTTTTTCTACTAATAAAACTCAAACTATAGAGGTGTTGATGAAAAATGAGCCCTGTTGGACTCTTTCTAATTTGTTTGGGCGTGAACCATATTTTGAAGTAACGTATTGTATGATTAAATATTACGTTAGAAGTGAAAGTCTGCTTGAAATTTTCTTGATTACTGAGGCGGCCCCTTATAACATACGTTCATAAAGGCGTTTTATTTGTTTAATAGTTCTACTGTCCACACCTAAGTTAATTCTCACATACATTGGAACACCTTATATAAAAGTAAAAATAAACACCTTTTGGTTTTATTACTCGAATCGATGATCACGATGTTTAACACTCAAAGCTTTCAATGGTTGGGATTTTTTTTTAACAATCCAAAGATTAGCACTGAGGTTTCGCTATACACAAACGCAAAGTATCAGCTTTCTATGGTTTATGGTTTTTTAACTACCCACACCATTTGTCAATTAAGATCTGAATCATCTGCCTTTTTAATGGAGAAGTCATCGATTTGTCTGATTATAAATATAAGTGTAAAATTAAATTAAATAAAGATTGTATCTACTAATGTGAACACGAAGAAAGAGAATAAATCAAACTCTAAATTACAATATCTTTTGATAGTCATTTCTTCTGTATTATTTATGGAGAGTTAAAGTTGATATGTTGCTTTTGTGGTCAAGTTAGATTGAAACAAAATTAATACTGTTGTAAATAGTAAGTTCATTATATTCATGGCGAATAACCATTGTTCACTTTATTAAAGACGTCAGTCTCTCAATAATGTCAAAACTAAAAAAAAAAAAAATCCCAAGGTGTACACTCTAAGGTTTCCCTAAAAACAAATTCCAAGTTTCAGCTTTCTAGGTTTATAGGTTTATAGGTTTCTTGGTCTTGAAGTTCTTGCGTCTAAATTCACACACAAACAAATAAACACAAAAAATACATAGTCTATTTTGCTATTTTATTTATATGATAGTAAAATAACACTTTTATTCTTCTCCTGGAATGTCGTCATATTCACATCTGTTGAAAACTATTGTTTAATCAAGAAGTATTTATTTTTTATTTTTTACTCTTTTATACACTTATGTACTAATTACGCTGATGGTTTTAGGGATTAGGAAGGTTATATTTAGAGGAAGTGTACTCACATTTGCGTGGAGAGAGAGTGAAAATATTATTTTTTTTAGAAAAACTACCCTCAGTACACTCAACAGAGATTCGAACCTTGATCTCGCGTCATAGGCAGTCTACTCTACTGCGAGAGTAACGCATTAGACCATGCGGGCAAGACTCATAAAGTAAATAAAAGAGAAATATAATAGTTTTTATTTTATTCAGGTATAAAAATATCAACGTTAAATGTAATTTTCATCCAATTAGTTGCTTATTTTAAACACCTGCCTTTGGAGTCGTAACGAGTGAGAGGCAGGTATGTTACGAGTGAGAGGCAGGTGTTTTGTTCAAACCTCAACAGAAAGGAATTCACCGTTTGAAGAGAACATTCAGGTTTAAACACACCAAGTTTCAAACTGGCGGATTCCACAAGTTCATGTCAGGCAATGGAGTTGGACAAATATGTAATGTGTTTTCAACAAGTCTCCATAGACAAACTATTTGTCTTGATATTTATTTTTAGTTTTAGTTTTGTTTTGTTTATGTCCTTACATAAACAGTAACCTCAAGTATAAAGTTTCTTGGCACATGCCTTGCATCTGATTCCACAGATTCCAGAAGGTTGAATTACAACTGATTACATACAAGGTTACATGACGTGAGGTGTTGCCTCAAATAATAACTTGAGGCAACCCTATATCCTGTTATGTTGCCTATGTATTACTGAACCCCTTGTTACAACGTACACTACCAAGAGATGAATAAAATTAAATTATTAAAAATACTGTGTATTATTCTGCGTTTTATCCACCTTTTGAGTTGCCTCTCATTTATTCACAGGGATGAGTAAGATATAATTTAGAGGTAATGTATCCAAATTTTCGTGGAGAGAGAGATAGTGGAAAAACATTTAGGTTAAACACCTTAGCATACACAGTTGGGATTTGAAACTGGATTTCTCGGTAATCGGTAAACCAGACTTAAGCAAAAATAAATTTCCTTGAGATTAATCTATAAAAATAATTGTTGCATAATTTAAATCTGTATAAAATTTTGTCATTGTTAGTTTGGCTTTATTCCATATCTCAGAACCCGAATGTATAATTTATAGAACGAGAAAAATCTCTCAATCAAATATATATTCTACTTTCTCTCTCTTAGAGTATAACTAGAATGAACATAGATCAACAAGAAATACTGTGCGATCGATTAAGATATGGGTGACCTGGTAGTCTAGGGGTAAGGTGTAGTACTTCTGTGCCGGGGGTCCGGGGTTCAATCCTTGGTCGCGGCACATATTTATCTGATCGCCAAACCCTTCCTTCACCTCTGACAAGACGTGTATTAATCACAACTTGTGAATGTGTGGAATGCCAGGTCTCCACCGTGGTTCGGATCTCACGTTAAACTGTAGGTCCTCCATTTCATCTCACAATCACCCTA
>CABFWB010002394.1:31478-77354 GCA_902151455.1 Timema bartmani
ACAGACAGACAGACAGACAGACGGAAATTCAAAAACCACTTTTTCGGATTCAGGGAGTCATGAAACGTCAAAATTCATCAAAATCTCGAGTTCGATTTTTTTTGACGATCACCATACTTTTTTTTCCACAAGACCTGTCCGGTAGCTAACACTATCTACTGTTTCCGTGATACATCTGTTCTTGTTGGCGCGGAAGGATACTTTGATCTGTTGTGAAGCCACGCCACGCCTTTCACCCTCTCGTCCACCTTCCAACAAAATAGGTTTTAGACTGGCATTCGTCATGGCCAAGGGCCTTAACTTGAACGTTTGGCATTTTGGCTGTAAGTGTGCTTGTTCCACAATAGTTGCCAAAATTCCTGTACCATTTTATACATTAACATGATATACTTAGAATGTTATGAATGGATGTAGCTTGGTCTACTATTCGCATAACTACTACTAAACAGAGTAATTGTAAATATCCTTTAGTCGGGTTGGTTCAAACCCCGGCTATGTGTACCAAGGGTTGTATTTGCTAAAGTGTTTTCCAGTCACTTTCAAGAAACGAGGGTACATTTCATCTCAATCTTTCCCATTATCGGCCACATTAGTGTAATTAAATGCGCTGGGCTCTAACGGGTAGTAAGACGTGTCTAATTAATAATAATAATTGTGAATATTACTAATAATAATGTTAAATAAATGTAAATTAGTAAAAGTAGAAAAAAAAACTGCGAATATAGCGGGTAGAAGAAGAAAGGGGTGGGGAGAAGTGTTTATAGAGCTTTAAGAACCCGATTAAAAAAAGAAGAAGTTGGTATTCCTTCAAACCTGTTTGCTGACCTGGGTGATGACGATGTGTGATGCGATGCACGACGGAGTAGTTCGATCCCCGGACCTTCTCACTAAGGCCTAGTTTTCCTGCTTCCCTAGGTACAGACGTGTTCATAAGATGCGTCTGAAACCTTACTTAGGGCAACAGAGGCGTAACTCCATTTGTGGCGCCGGCAGAGAAGGGTTGTATGGATATTGTACCCAACACATATTTTAAACCAAGACCGTCCAACTTGGAAGTTAATTAAGGTCCTCATTTTATATTCCGAGACAGTGTGCGTGCGCACACGTGGAAATTAGGTACATACAGTATCAACAATTTTGTTGTTGTAGATACTCTTAAACAGAAAATTCAGTAAACGATATTTTCAAATTTTGAATAAATTAAATAGACGAATGTTATATGATAAGCCTATAGACTAATAACTAATATTTTATATTAAAATTATTATATTATTATTATTAGCACCGCGTCTTACTACCCGTTCGGGTTGTACGCACTTACGCTAATGTGTAATGGTAGGGTGATTGTGAGATGAAATGGAGGACCTACAGTTTAACGTGGAATCCGAACCACGGTGGAGGCCTGGTATTCCTCACACTCACAAGTTGTGATTAATACACGTCTTGTCAGAGGTGAAGGAAGGGTTTGGTAATCAAATAAACCTGTGCCGGGACCGAGGGTTGAGCCCCGAACCCCCAGCACAAAAGTCTAACACCTTACCCCTAGATCAGCACGTCACCAACTAAAAGTATTATAATAATTGATATACAGTACATCAAATAATATATATACTTAATTTTACACAATTTAAGTTTGATCGTGTTCAAGCAATTCCTGTATGACGTTATATATATATTTTTTTAATTTTCTAATGCGTCGCGGGTGACAAAATATACTGCCGAGGGCTGCTGGTTGGACAGGACTGATTTAAACTATGGGTACATTGTCATTTGTACCCGTCCAAATTTTAAGATATTAAAAATACAATCATCCTTAAATAATTTGTATAAAAAGCTACTCCTTTGTCAATGCACCAAATTAAAGTTTTTTCCCCCCTCGATAATTAGCTGTATGAATGTGCTAGGCATTTTGTTTTATATTCACGTAATTTCAAACAATTAAAATAAACGATGGTCGTGAGTGGCTTTTTAATCATATACAGTGTGTTTTATTTCTAAAAAAAAGTTGTGGTTTTAGTGTTAATTTGATGCAAACTATTTTTATTTAATGATAGATTTAAAAAGTTGTTTACTATTGAAGATTGATTCAGTAGTTTATATTTATTGGAAAACTAACTGAAATATCACTCAACCGGAAATAGTGACTGTGATATGTCTGTATATATTTGATTAAATTAAACAAAAAGTATTGGCGTTTATTAATTATTTTTTATAACGTTCTTCTATATCAGTTTACCATTTAGTGGTACACCTAGCACGTGATACGCCATCCTCCCCTAAAGATATACAATTATTTAAATAAATTACTACCCCAACACCTTAGCTCAGTTGGCATCATCTCCGCTTTATGGACTCGATTCCTGTCATGGTCGAAAAACTTATAGTTGGTGTAATTGGGGTTTACCCATTTTACAGCTATAAATTAACGGCCGTGAGGGGGGGGGAGGGCGGGAGGGCTGGATGTTGTGTCTCTTCTAAATTTTAAGTTAGTTTATAAATTGTGTGCTTATTTAATCAGTCAATTTAGAGAGTGCACCTTAAATATCTTTAATATAATAAAAATAGACAACTTAGTGGCCGCATGGTCTAAAGCGCTACTCTCGCAGTAGACTATACTGCCGATGACGGGAAGATCGAGGTTTTAATTTCGGTCGGGTGTACTGGTGTTTTTTCCCAAATGGGTTTTCCACTTTCCCTCCACACAAATACGGGTACACTTCCTCTAAATATAACCTTCCTAATCCCTGAAATTGTTAGCGTAATTAGTACATAGACGTGTAACCCGAACGGTTAGTGAGACGTGGTGCTAAAAAAAAGGGGGTGGGGGAAGATTATTCATGATAAGTGTAGATGTTGAATCAAAGAGGTTTTTTCCTTAATGCATTTCTACCGCAATCTCAAATGAACAGGATGTTTTCCTGCCAAGAATAGTTGGATATCATCATAGACTCGCTTTGCTCGTTGGAGGCTCCACCCCCAAATCTCCAGTGAGTTTTATTTGCAAGTGGATGTAAACTAATGTAATTCCAGCGTTGTTTTGAACGTAACAACTTAAAGCTACCTACCGATATTGTTTTGTATTTTTCACACATTGTTTTAGTTTCTTCATACTTATAGGGAAGTTAGAATCATCATGTTTGGCACGCTTATAACAGTTGGATGTGCCATGTGCCAATATGCTTGCCAAATTTGATGAGTCTAGCTGTCCCATAATTGTCTCAGAAAATTAAAAAATGTGTGAAAAATGTGCAAAATTTACTTAAATCAAAAAATCTAGCTCTAGCTAAGGTATAACCGATGGAGATACGACAAAAAGTAATAGGACCAAACTTGTGGATCTCGCCAAATCCGTAGCTGCTGGTGCAATCAGTTTTTTGATAGGTCTTACCGTTTAGCCACAAGATACCTCCAAAGAAAGGTCCGCACCGACTTTAAAGTTGCTCCGCCATTTTGAATTTTTTTCGGAGGTTTAAAATTAAAATTTGTAACTTTTTGGAATTTTTCCATCGGTTACAGGCTAGAAGCTAGAAGTTTGCCAAATTTCAAGTTTCTAGCTCGTCTGGAAGTAGGTAAACATTGATGTCAGTGAGTGAGTGAGTGAGTGAGTGAGTGAGTGACTCAGATATATGGCTTTATAGTATTATAATATATATTATATTTATACAAAATAATTTGTGTTCATAAAAATTAGATTCTTATATGATTAGGGTAGGCCTTACCCTGCTGTCTTTCTCAATTGAGGTGATCAGGCCCCTCACATGGGGAGGGATGGCCGGTACATTGGTACCGGGGCCCGGGGACCTGGGGGCCCACCTGGGTTAGTATGTATAGCTATAATCTCAAGTTTCAAACTTTTTCCCTAACATTTTTATTGTAATTGGAAATCATTGCAACAGTCCTTACTTTGTAAAGGTATAGATAATGAGCTCCAAAAACAGATTGCACGGGAAGTTGATAAGTGGAAAGCGGTTTTGCGAAGGCTACTAGATGTTACGTTATTCTTGGCATCAAAATATTTGCCTTTCCAAAGGGATAGCATACTTTTTTCACGTAGTCCTGCAAGATGGGACATTTTAAAATAACATGTGCCATTAGCTTAAAAAAAAACTGAGACTAGTTGGAATGAGCGTGTAGAAGCTGGTCTCCCCAAAGCTAAGCATTACCCAGGGATACTCAAAGCATTGAACTGCGTACTGCAAGAAATGTCAACAACCAAAATTATACAGCACTGTTGTGGGCTTGAGGAAATATTGTTCTTATTTTGAGGGACTTGTTATGGTAGTATTTTGTCATAAAGTGCTGTCTTTAGTTGATGAACGAAGTATTATTATTCAAGCTCTTGGATTATTTCTTAAGGTTAAAGTCGATTTCATGAAAAACCTACAGCAGGAAACGCAAAAGTTGAGAAATTCTTGGGCAAATATTCTACAAGAGTCACGTTTAGTTGCTCAAGAAATGGAAATTACACGAATTTTCCCCGTAAAAAAAACCGTCTAAATAGTATAGCAATACCAGAAGCAGACCAACAATTCATTGCAGAAGATAAGTTCAAAACGTGTGTAGTCTGCAGGGTGTTAGATTTCCTTTCACAGGAATTAGAAGACTTTAAAGCAGCAATTATTTTTTCTGTGAGCCTTTCAGTCCAGTTTTGAAATATAATTCTTTAGATGATAAATAACTGAAGGTGAAGGCTGAAGCTCTAGTATATAAGTTTCAAAGTGATATATCAACTGATTTATGCGATGAAATTGCGCGTTTAAAGCATATTTATTCCATTATGTTTGAATCTAAGATTGAAGTTGTCCCTTTTTGAAATTATTAAATTCAACTATGTGAGAAACATTTGGAACCAATATTCATGAATGTTTGCATTGCACTTCGTGTTTTCTGTACATCTCCCCTTACTGTTGCATCAGCAGAAAGAGTCTTCAGTAAACTTGGTAATGTGTTGAAGAGCTGGCAAAGAGCATCAATGAGTCACCGGCAAAGAGCATCAATGAGTCAACAAGCGCTTGAATTCGCTGTCCTTACTGGCTATAAAACATGGCTTGGCTTTTACTTTGGATCTTACAGAAGTCATAAACGAATTCGCAAACAGGAAATCTAGAAAAAAATGTAACATTTAAGTCAGTGAGTCAGTTATAAAATTTATGAACGTCAACTGTATCTTATTTTATGACTTACCCACGTTTATGAACACAGTTTGTGAAATTTATTGAGTGTAGTGTTCTTTTCTATTTTGTTTATTGAAAATTTTACAACTTAAGAACATTAATTTTTCTTTCGTATACAATTTTTTTTGTTTTATGTACAAAATAAAAACCTAGTTTAAATGTACTAGTTTTTTAATTTCAAGTGATTTCACGGTCAGAAAGAGTACAAGTTAGCCTGGTATAAGTATTAAGTAGCTATATTTATGAAATCTGAATGAGACTGCTAATTAGCATACCCCCCACCCCCCCGGCTCATTACCTGACCTGGTACTGGGGCCCAGAGTGCCGATGTGGGGGACCTGGAGGGGATTAACCTTTAACGTATATTGCAAAAAAGAATTTATAATCAAATACACTCTTATTTTCGGGGGACATTGAATAATTACAGATATAAGCTATCATTAATATAATAAATCTTTTCGCAGTGATAAATTAACAAGCGGAAGGCCAGGTATTTTCTATGTTCTAGATTTGAGTTAGTTTAAAAGTCGCGCGCATAGAACAAAAGTTAAGGCTAGTATTTAAAAAAATTTGTGTACAAAATATTTTTATTATTTTCAACAGTTTTGAATATTTGCAATCAGCATTGCTTGTGGTATATTCAAATAATGGTTTCTCTTCATTTAAAAAGTTTGTATTCGAATACTACTGTACTTAGAGTTTAAAAAATTAAAGTTCACGTGTCTACTGAAGCAATATACAGTATATGTGTATTTATTTAAAAACAGTTTTTTTATTCATAAACTGCAAAAATACTGACCTTAAGTCACGTCCCTTTCCGCCCAATTTAAGGCAATGCTGGATGATAGTAGGTTCCTCACCTTAAAGGGAAATATTATATCAATTTCTATTTTAAGCTTAAAATCAATAAAAAGCACGTTTGTGACTTTTTTCCAAGCATGGCATCTTACTACCCATTCGGGTTATACACTTATTTACTAAATACACTAATGGTTTTTATGAATTGTGAAAGTTATGTTTAGAAGAAGTGTACCTTCATTTGCGTGGATAACCATTCTAGGAAAAACCACCCTCAGTACACCCGACTGAGATTCGAACCTCGATCTCCCCGTCATCGGAAGTTTAGCCTACCGTGAGAGTAGCGCTTTAGACTATGCGGCCACAAAAGCGGATGTTTTGTGACTGTTAAAATACTAATGAGTAGAATTTAAAATCAACAAAATTATTTTTACCTATACTTTCGCATCCTCACCTGTCCCAGGTGAATAGGTTTTATCGGTTGATACTATAGCAACACCTCACTGATGACATCTGAAAGGTGTCCATTTATAGGCTTTTTTTTTTGTAGAGCATGAATGTTGCGCGTCCTTTCCATTTCCAATGAACAGGCTAGGTCGTTCGAAACGCATCAACAGTTTCCGGTGGTTCGTCCCACTAGGCTATAGAAAGCAACCTGGGTATTTGCCGTTGAGTTACATAGCCTTGAATCGAATAGTTTCAGTTTGATGGTTCCACACAGTAAAACGAATGAAATAAAAAGCTAGTAAAGTTTATTTATTCAAGTGTTTATTTACGTAAAATATTTAAAAGAGTGAATTCCACAAACTAAACTTTATATATCCTGGTTTTCTGCAGGTGATGTTATTAAATTGTATACCTATCGAACCATGCACCAAGATAAATAATTTACAGCTTTGATCTTATCAAGAATTAAATATATCGCTTACTGTCAGTAATAAAAGCTAAATGTTTATTAACGTATTTATTGACTAAACAAGTTAACAGTAGCTGATTCTTACTTCTTGGATCAACATAGAAACCAGATCTTTAAAGAAAAATTCCCCCCCTCATCAAAGTGAGTAAAGTCAATTTAACTATAAGATGTGTTAGTAAAAAGTATTTTTTTTTCTGAAAAAATGTAGCTAAATTCCACATTTTTACCATCACATCTTAATACCCCTCCGAGCCATACGCATTTGATTAAGTTAGTTGTTTATGTCTGAAAAAGCTTTAACCTAGAGCAGATATGACCGTAATATTTGCATGAAGGAAGCAGGAAGTAGTTTATAAAAAATACCTATCTATATCATCATCATCTTCATCATCAACTGTTTCCAGTCTGTGACCGGGTCAGTTTAATAAAATGCCTCCATCTTCCTTTGTCCTTCCACCATTCTTCCTCCTTTGTTTTTTGTTATTCTTCTCCTCTCACTTGAACACTTTCTGTTATCTGCTTCTCCCATCTCTTTCTTGGCCTTCCCTGCGGTCTTTTCCCTACATACTTCATTTCCAATATTTTATTTGGCATCCTCTCCTTCTCCATCCTCATTACATGCCCATACCATCTCAGTGTTGCTTCCTCTACTATCTCATGTACTCCAACATCCTCATTACATGTCCATACCATCTCAGTCTTGCTTCCTCTACTATCTCATGTACTCCCTCTATCCCCCAACTCCGGCCCGGATAACTTCATTCTTAATCTTGTTTCTCCTTGTTTTGTAATATGACAAGTTAAAATAACATTAAAACTGCATCTAGACTTATAATTAGGATTTGTATACGAGTTTGTCTATTGAATCAGATACTGTATATTGAAATTTCTGACATCATAGTTGAATATTCAAAGTTAAATATTACCGTCCTAGATTAAGCTAGACTGTAATTTGTGTGTTTATATAGTCCCATGATTTTAAAGTGCACGTTTAGTTAAGGATGAGGAAGGGCGTGATTAAAGGTAAGTATTTTTTCTGTTTTTTATAGTAAAAAACTATTTTTTGGTCAAAATAAATAATTTAGTTTAAATCTTTTAGCCTACACACGGTAATCACAACAGTTGTTTTATGTTTGGCATTAGCATAGTGGCATTTGATAAGGAGCTTTTTAAACAAAAATATAAAATCTATGTCCAACTACACGATTGCTATATTGAATATTAAGGTTATTGTGTGTAGCAAATAGAACTAAATACACATAATAAAGCCCCATATAACGAGTCTCTAGGCTCCGCTTCTTTATAGTCCTTAAGTCCTTTTAGTCTTTAGAAATGGAAATCGCATCCACACTGTCCGTATACGTAATCACGTGACCATGCCGACCAATGATAAAGTTGAAAACAACGTCCAATTAAACTCTTTGAAAGGAAACTTTCTTCAGCTAGGTGGAAGCAGACAATATCCCAGCTGAACAATTATTAACACAAGTAACTACAAAACATATTTTGATAAAACGTCCAGGATGGGCTACATTTGAAAAGTAAATTAAGTACAATCACAAATAATATATTTAAAACATTAGTTATTAGTGTAATTTCTCTGATAACGCCCTTGGTACTTTCATTTCAATGAGTGCGCACGTTTACTTTGCTGTGATTGGTAGGCCTAGTCCTTAACAGTCCGTACAGACTAGTACTTAGAAAGTTAAAGTTGAGTCACCTTCGACGAAGTAATAAGGATTAAGAAATTAAGGATAAGGACTCTGTAGACAGTGCAATCTGTTTGTGTGGAGTAGATCTCTTGCGGAGTACCACGCACCTTACGGATACGGAATATGTAGACGGGACTTAGAGTTATGTTTTTTTCTGAAAACTGAAAAATGACACCTGGACACGGAAATCGAACCCGGAACCTTTGACTTAGTACGCCAATGCTCTAACCACTGAGCTATCCAGGAATTGTTCCATGTCATTTTTGTGTTTATCAGAATATGCTATATATATGGAGTAATCCTCACTAAAACCATAAATAATAGATTTGGCTATTTTATTCTTATATTTTTTTATTTGGGCCTAAACATTTTTTGTTATAAAAACTACAAAAATAATCACTTTAGTTCTTACCCTCCTGCTTACCATAATATAAATTAAACTCATTCCTTAGACGGTTTTTGATCTAAGGGTGAGGAACATGGTCTGCAATGCAATCTACATATTGTATATCATATAGAGACTTTAAACATTAGTATGCTGTGATCACAAAGCGAGTTCACTTATGCACCTCTATCGTTAGAAATACGAGAGGGTTTCCATATATGAATCACTAAAAGCACAGAACGAGGGAGGAATAAAAATAAATGGGGGTAAGTTTGTTAGTAAACATAAGTTACTAAACACCCCTTCCTTCTTACCCCCACACACAAACACACACACACGCTCTCTGTTAGAATTACTACGTCTACAATCAGCCACAGATGCATTCATAAATACCTGCACTATGAATTACGGATGTGAGAGATTGAGGAATTAAATGTTTGTATATTTACTATCGCATCAAGGTTGACAATAGTTTGCTATATTTTATTTTTCTATAGTCTAATTATTGATCGAAGAAAGATCAATAAATACTGCTTCCATCCATTTGGATGTTACCAAATATATTTTAATTTAAAATTAAAACTAATAAAAATTTTTTTTTTTTTTTAGAACCGCGTCTTATTAACCGTTCGGGCTATACGTTTACGAATATGTGATAATTACGCAAATGATTTTAAGGATCAGGCAGGTTATTTTAGCGGAAACGTACCCACATATCTATACATCATACATTTATACATAAATACATACATACCTAATCACGCCGTTACCTTGCGGGGTAGGCAAGAAACTGTGCATGTAACTCAAAAAACAACTCCGCACTTAATCCATCCTCACTAACTTTCTCCACACTTCCCTATCCTTGCATACTCCCTTCGCATCAACAACATCCATACACCGAGTCATACATTTTCTTTTATTCTTAAAACTCTGAATGTTTCTCTCTTTCACACATTCATCTACAATATTTAGCCACGTCTTACATGGCCTACCCCTTCCTTTTGATCCACACACTCTACCTTCATATATTTGCTTCGTCACTCGATCCTCACTCATCCTCTCAACATTCCCAAACCAACGTAAGACGCTTCTTTCACATTAACCTATTGAATTCCCTTTCAAACCACACACTCTTTCAGCACCCATTCGTTACTGACAGGACCAGAAATTAATATAGTTGGCTTTAAAAGAATTATTTATAATATTCAATACGTCATGAACTCTTTGCACAGTATATAAAATGTACTAAACCATCCCCGGATAAGTTTTGTAACCACCCCTATTACAGAAATACGAACACAATGGGATCCAAATAGTTTGGGATTAATTTATAATATCAAGTATACTTTGAACTGAGAACTGATATAATTAGCCACGTCTTACATGGCCTACCCCTTCCTTTTGATCCACACACTCTACCTTCATATATTTGCTTCGTCACTCGATCCTCACTCATCCTCTCAACATTCCCAAACCAACGTAAGACGCTTCTTTCACATTAACCTATTGAATTCCCTTTCAAACCACACACTCTTTCAGCACCCATTCGTTACTGACAGGACCAGAAATTAATATAGTTGGCTTTAAAAGAATTATTTATAATATTCAATACGTCATGAACTCTTTGCACAGTATATAAAATGTACTAAACCATCCCCGGATAAGTTTTGTAACCACCCCTATTACAGAAATACGAACACAATGGGATCCAAATAGTTTGGGATTAATTTATAATATCAAGTATACTTTGAACTGAGAACTGATATAATCCGATTTTCATTGGAAATACCTTTTTTTGACTGATAGAAAAGTTACTAGATCTATTTTCACTTATTCATACGTCAGGTTATGTATGCTTCAGCTGTAAATTTTTATAGAGGTTATTAATTAAAATAAAATATCACTGGAAGAAAAAGTTTGTATTTTCTTAAAGCACATATCTATTAAAATGGGAGTATTTAATAAAATCGTAGCCTTAATCAGTAAAACATAGGAGCCAGCCCATCACTTTTTCCCTTTAAATATTTTGAACGGGTTTATTTAAATATCTTATAAATGTTTTTGAATGTTTACTTTCGTGTTTGTTAGTTTATTTGTTTTATTTAACGTGCACTTTCTGAACCGACTGATTATATCAGCACACGAGAATTTCTATGAGCGATAGCAAAAGGGCCTACCAATTTTGCCGGGAAATATATTTTTCCTCATAACTTTCAGAGCTCTTTTACATGACCCAATCGTCATGGGACCGACGGCTTTACTTTCCATCCAAAATAAGTTGTACTACGGATTTTTATCGTTCAAGAATAATTCGTCGACTCCAGCTGGATTTGAACCCACTAACATCGGATTCTGAGGCGACGACTCTACCTCTAGACCACCAAGGTCAACTATGTTCGAGAATGTTAGAAACTTATCGCTAGTGAGAAAAAAACTGTTGTTAAAAAAACTACTGTATTTATTTGAAATTTATTTGGGTGAAGTGTTTTTGAACTTTCTGAAATAGTGCTTTACGACGTGCTTCATTCTTTTCGAGTCACTTGACATTAATGCTACAAAGAAAGACTATTTATTACAGTTTTCGTGCCTTCACGTGTTAGATGAAAATTGCTTGCGAATGGATTTATTTTTGTTGTATATGTTCCCTAATCCATGTAACAAGAATTATAGGGGAGATGGCACCATTTCAGAACTATTTCGACATCATACTGTGTATTCAAAAAACATATTTCACATCAGACCCAATTTTAAATTAATCATTTTGAAAAAAAAATAAAAAAATCAGTGGTTTGTGTTCTCATTTAATATAGCGGGATAGAAAAATAATGTTGAAAATGTTTCCGGAAATTAATATAGCTATAATGTCGGAAAGATTTAGGTTTAAATTCCTGCTGGGAATTTATTTGTTTATTTTACGAAAGGGTTTCCCCACTTTCTTTTCGCGCGCTTCTCATAAATCATACGTACCTCATTTCTATTTCTATTATATAAGTATGCTAATAACTCGGATGGATAGTATTATGCAAATCACACAACAGATCCCAACATTATCACTGTATTAATAATGATATGCTAAACATTGTCCCTGAAAGTACCTTGCAAGGTGTAACGGGGGTTGATTATTATCTCTAAAATGAATGATGGCAAATATGAATTAAATAAATCTCGACTTGTGTTTTTAAATCGGTATAAGTTTCTGATATACCGAAATGTCACTAAACGTGTGATATTAATGAAATGATTTAACAATATTTATCATGGACTTCCTGATATTTTTAAATCCATAAGAAATAACATAATCCCTTCAGCATCTTCTATTATTATTAATATTATTATTATCATAAATTAATAAAATGAACAGTTTATGTGTCTGTCATGAGCCTTTATTGATACCTACCACAAGCAGAGGTCTCAAATTTAAACATAAGTAGCCCCTGTGCACGAACTTATGCACCTGGAGGCAGGAATCTTAAAATTTTTATTAATTTTGTTTATTAATTAAACATCTGGGTCGGAAGAAATACAATTAAGAGATTTTTTTCTAGTATTGCGCAACAGTTGTCATAATGTGTGAACCCATTTTAATACTTTTTATTTTTTATGTCTTTATTTGAAACATTCAAACATGCATTCTCTGAGCTGACTGATTATATCAACACACGACTTATTAACTAACTTAAATCTATGCTACGTCCCCCTACCACGTACAGACCCATCTCCACGAGCTTACTTAGGCGGGACTGGTTTCCCTCTTACCGACCGAGCCACCGAGCTTGAAGAGCTTCTCGAGTCACCCAGAGATGCCGCTCATCTAGACTTTACCAGAAACTATTTAAACCAAATATTTATTCGTTTTTTTTACAAAGTAAGAAAAGAGAAGTCACCAGATGAATCCATAATTATTATCGGTTATAATACGGACATCAGGAAATAACATGTATATGTATGTAAAATATGTATAAATATAAAAAGTTATCTATAATATTAAGACAATACACACAACGAATGTTGCATCATTGGTTCTTCAAATTTGGAACAACATTAATAGAATTTCCTGTCATTACATGTTAAATTTTTGATGTTGAAATAAAATAACGCTTACAAACAAACAAACGAAAAGAAATTGAAGTTTCTAATTTCCACCCTCAAATCATCGATGTTTTAATTTTCTTTTTAAAACATCAAATCTCCCAATGATTAATGAGGTAATCACAATATTAATAATTAATCTCCAAATAGAAAGCCGGTTAATATGGTTTAGCAATTCGTGTTTTTACAAACAGTGAACTACAGCAAGTGTTTTAAAATTGATTTTTTTTGTGTTTTTTATACTTTGGTTACAGTGTTGTTTTTTTTGCACCGATGTTTTTCTATCGATATCCATCCCTAGTTTGAACTTTGAATCTACAAAAGAAAACATCGATAGTACAGTAAAACATCGATGGTCTCAAAACATCGGCCATTCACCATCTATGGTGAAAACATAGAACATCGATCATCGATGCTCATCCTTAGTTTCGATGATAGATTATTATTATTATTATTATTATTATTATTATTATTATTATTATTATTATTAGCACCGCGTCTTACTACCCGTTCGGTTTTTACGCACTTACGCTAATGTGCTATGGTAGGGTGATTGTGAGATGAAATGGAGGACCTACAGTTTAACGTGGAATCCGAACCACGGTGGAGGCCTGGCATTCCTCACATTCGATGATAGATAAATGATTAAAATCTTGTCATGGATGTCTAGATCATTTCTATCTCCTTTCAAGAATATTGTAATTTTGTTTGTGTCCTTGTAAGATGGAGAGATGTATTATTTTAACTAAATTATTTGGATTTACATGTCTGAAACATATACAGATAGTAGTTTGAATTATTTAGAATAATTTTTAAATTAGTATGACCAAATCAAAAATACTATCTAGTATGTGTATAGTGTAAGATTGATTTCACTTAATTTCTTGAATATTTGAGTTGCCTAATTTTATTTTTGAAATTATTATTAAATTTATGTTCTGTTTATGCTATGTTATGGTAATTGTCTAAATTTAAAAGCAATCTGGTTTTGATTTGACTTAAAATTATTATAATATTTGAATAAATAATTGTTTTCTATAAATAGTTTAATATTTTATTTTTTAAGATATTTTAAAAGTATGGGAAGGAACAGTTCTTAGCCACTAAAGTATGTGTAGCCAAATCCATGTTCGAAACACATAAAAATTATCACACTGGCTTTTAAAAAAACTAATTTAATTGAGCGAGCGTAGAAAGGTTCTCTCTTAACTTAAACATTTGGAATCTAGTCTGTTCGGGTGATTGATCTACAATAACTATCAAATTATACTACATCCATTACTGTTTTCCAGCCTGTGGTCAGTTTTTTATTCAAGCCATATATTTTCCACTACTGGCTGGCTAGGCCTGTCGTAGATTTATATGCCTTATAATCTAACTTAAGACTAGGACAGGCACAACATCCAGTCCCCAACTGTTAATTCATCACTGTGAAAGGATAAACCCACATTTCGCTAATGAAAAATTTTTCGGCCATGCCAGTAATCGAACCACGGATCTCCCTGTCATCGACAATCTAGTGAGTAGAGCGTTAGACCATGCGGCCACCGAAGCGGGTATCCATTTGTTTTCTGTGTAACTTGATCACCAAGGAAAAATATTTAACAACTTCAATTCTAAAGAAAAATTGTAAGAGATATTTCAACTGGAAATCCAAAGTTAAATCTAAAGACCGCAAGTAACGATAAATACATGGATGCTGCAAGGTCTACTGTTTACAGAATTTCTAGAACTAGAACAGACCTAGTTCCTAGTTGAGATTTTACTAGAAATCTAACTTACGACTCTGGGATTAGTGGGCAGACATATTAAGGACCTAATCAAGGTGTCGCATCTAATAAATAATATGTCCTAAATAATTATGTCCCCCTAGATTATGATGTGTTTTTACATTTAAGTAGACCCGCCTCGGTGGCGTAGTTAGCTAACGCGCTAGTCGTGTGGAGCTCGACTGCCGAGGACGGCGAGATCGAGGTTCGAATCTCGGTCGGGTGAACTGGGGGTGGATTTTCCTAAATGGTTTTCCACTCTCTCTCCACGCAAATGCGGGTTCACTTCCTCTATACTCAACCTTCCCAATTCCTAGCCCATTAGAGTAATTAGTACTTAAGCGTATAACCCGAACGGGTAGTAAGACGTGGTGCTAAATAATAATACATTTAAGTATGATTTGAAGGCGTGGGCCAAGTTAAGAAGGATTGGAAGGTGAGAGGGGGTATTGAAACGTGGTGGGAATGGTGTGAAAGATGCTTTGTACAAATAAAAAATATAAATATCATGACGTAATAGTATCCCGTGATTCTCCTTTTGTGTTGATGAAACACGACTCAACAGGATTTTGCTTAACCTCCAACGGGAATAAACCCCTTTTGGACAGGAAATGACGTAGCAGAACCAGTTGAGTACGAGCGTTAATTGAATACGTAATGAATAACAGCTTTCAATCCTTATTCATATGTAAATGGAGGGGGAAAAAAATACATCGTTTTATAAATTTTAAATTGAATGAGAGAGTCATTGCTGTACATGATACGGCCAGGTAGAAATAATTGCTTTTTAAAAATATTTTTAATACACAAATCAAATCAACGAGTGACCTAAAATCTAACTAAGCCTCGGAAAATGCATCCAACAATAGCTATCCAATTTTAGAACCTAGATATTTAATCTTACTAATATTATAAATGCGAAAGTTTGTGTGTTTGGATGTTTGTTGCTCAATCACGTCAAGACTACTGAACAGATTCGAATGAAACTTTGTAGGTAGGTAGAGTATGTCCTGGAATAACATATAGGACTATTCCCAACCTTTGATTTTACATTAATTTTACAATATTAATGTTTAAATATTTTGCAGGTTAGATGGTGCTGCCAGTCATTTGCTATTTTTATGATAAAAGTTCAATAGTATTTTTTTTTCATAAGTTGATAGAGTATGCCTTGGAACAACATTATATTAATTTTACAACACTATAAATAAAACAAATAATAATAATATTATAAATGCGAAAGTTTGTGTGTTTGGATGTTTGTTACTCAATCACGCCAAAACCGCTGAACGGATTCGAATGAAACTTGGTACGTAGGTAGAGTACGTCCTGGAATAACATATAGGATTATTCCCAACCTTTGATTTTACATTAATTTTACAATACTAATGTTTAAACTTTTCGTCGGGCGAAGCCGCGACGGGTAACAGCTAGTAATTAGATAAAAGGAAAGGAGTAATTTACAGATAATAAAAACTAACAGAAGTACCCGGCGGTTTTTCCTGGGTAACAACGCAATGGATTGTGTGGTTACCCCTGGCAACGCTTTTCATACAGACAGGAAAAAAAATCTCTTCATTCCATTTCTTCCGATCCAGTTTTTAATTAATTTAAAAAAAATCAAATTCAAATTTTAAAATCCCGGCTTCTAGGTGCACATGTGCATTCATAGAGGCTACTAATTTTAAAATTTTAAACGTCTTCATGCGGTGAATATCGTGCAATGCTCATTACAGACAAACTCTTCATTTTATTAATATCTAAGATTATCATTACCATCGAGAATCGAACCAATATCATATAAACTTGTGACTTTTAACGATTGTCGAGTGGTCTAAGGCGTCTCATTGCACAAGATTGACGTTGATGGAGTGGTCTGGGTTCGAACTTCGAACAAGGAAACTAAGGATGTACTTTTCCTAATTTAATTTAGCATCGTTGTTTTATAATCCTCTTTCCAGGCTCCTATATTATTATTATTACTAGCACCACGTCTTACTACCCGTTCGGATTATACGCACTTACGCTAATGTGTAATGGTAGGGTGATTGTGAGATGAAATGGAGGGCCAGCAGTTTAACGTGGGATCCGAACCACGGTGGAGGCCTGGCATTCCTCACATTCACAAGTTGTGATTAATACACGTCTTGTCAGAGGTGAAGGAAGGGTTTGGCAAATCAGATAAATCTGTGCCGGGACCGAGGATTGAACCCCTGGACCCTCAGCACAGAAGTCTGACACTTTACCCCTAGACCACCAGGTCACCCCTAGGCCCCTATAGACTACTCTCTTCATCCGTAAACATTATAATAGGCCGTTAATAGTTATATTGTTAAAGCTACAAATATTTTGTTTTGATTTGTGCTTGACCATTTTTTTCGGGAATAATATGTATGCGTGTATCCCAAACGGGTAATAAGACACACATGAAGAACCTTATATCCATGTATATAAAATTTTAAATAAAATATTTGATCCAAAAATGAATATCTAGTAATATATTTTTATATTTTAAATATATTAATTTTATGATCAAACATGTAATATAACTTGTATGATCCAAAAATTAATGATTAAAATCTTTGAAAATAAAACTATTAAATAATAAACTGTTTAAATATATCAATTGAATGCTTATTCAAACAAGTATGCACATAATATATTATTAAAAACACTTTAAATTTCTTTTTAGCACCGCGTCTTACTACCCGATCGGGTTATATATACGTTTATGTACTAATTACACTGCTGTGTTATAAATTAGGAAGGTCTAATTTAGAAGAGGTACATCCAAATTTGCGTGGAAGGAGGGTGGAAAACCATTTGGGAAAAACACCCTCAGTCCACCCAACCAGGATCGAACCCCGATCTCCCCGTCATCGGCAGTCTAGTCCACTGCGAGAGTAGCGCGTTAGACCACGCAGCCACCAAAGAGGGTAACATGATATTATTTATATCTTTTGTTCGCGCAATTGCAAATTTACCGTAATATAGTCTCACAATGCAGAGTAGGTCTTACTCCATCCATCACTTCCTCCAAAGCTCTTCTTTAGCCTTGTAGTTAGTTATCTTGCAGCTAAATTTATATTTCTTTCCTTATGGTTGCCAGTCCATGAATCATTCTAAGATCTGTAAACATGTTCCACCTAAAGTTTATGGGAGAGGAGTTATACATCAGTGAGACGAGACCTACCTGAAAGTCATGTTATCGTTTACACGGAAACATTAATACAGACAACACATTTAAATGGAGAGGTCACCTACAGTAGCCCCATGGCTTCTTTGGTGCTGACTGACAGTCAACATTTAGGTATATACCTAAATTTTCACTGTCAGAAGTGACAGCTGCTAAACATATGTTTTTTGCAGATCATATGGTTCGGCGTAGGGATACATAATTTGGTCTGGTAGCTTTTCAAAGCCGTCAGCTATCAGCTGTGAGCTGTCAGTCATCACCAAATAAGCCATGGGGCTACTGTAAGTACTCTTACAATAGTACTGTAAAACCCGCTTTAGTGGCCGCATAGTCTAAGACTCTACTCTCGCAATAGACTAGTCTGCCGATGATGGGGAGATTGCAGTTCGAATCTCGGTCGTGTGTAACAAGGGTGTTTTTTTTCTAAAAGGTTTTTCCACTCAAATTCGGGTACACTTCCTCTAAATTTAGCCTTCCTCATTCCTAAAACCGTGATCAGGACATTGGTGGATAGTCCGAACAGTTAATAAAACACGGCGTTAATAAAATAAAATAACACTAATGGTATATTATTTTTTGTTGCGGAAATAGCCATGTATTTAGTAAAAGACCCTTTCTATGAAAATCGAATTGTACTCTAGAATCTGACCTAGAATATTATAGAGAGGAAGTCATCCATCTAAGTTTTTGTTTACTGGATTCACACTCTAGGGAATTTGAAGAGTAGTTGTTCAAAAACTAAAGCTCCTCTTTTTTTTTTTTTCCCCCTTGGGCTATTAATTTTTGAACCATTGGGAGTTATTACTGGAATTAAAATGTACATATAAAAATACTATTTTTCCGGGGAAAATTACGTTCTAGACTTTCGTAAGCATAAATAACTACTGAAAGGTAATTTAATATGACTGAAAATATAAGAGCGAATAAGTTATATAAGGAACAACAAAGCGGTATGGTCGCAATTTATACAAATATCAAGGCCGAACGTAAAATAATATAATAAACTACCGGTAGCTTTATAAGTGCGCCATTAAAAAAATGTTGATGTGGCTTACAAACTAGAATAAATCGAGTTTTTACCAACAAAACATTCTCCATAAATGTTTATATTTTATTATACACATGATTTAATAAATTTATGATTTCATTAAGTTATAAAGTCCATAATGAAGAATATAATTTTACTTTTCATAATTATTTTAAATAGCAAGTATCGTTAGTACAACTATTATTAATATTAATTTAATGTATATTTACTCTTTAGCTTGTAGCTACATCGTAACATGTTTTGAATATGTTACACAACAAAGAAGACGGCCATGCATTGAACATTTTCTCAACATGCCAAGAAAAATAAGAGTTCCAGTAATCTTTGTTACGTATTGTTTGAATTCTAAATATGAGGTACTGTTATAATTGTATTCAAAAGTATATTACACTTTTAATTTTTTTAAATAAGTTTTTTTTATATCATGCATGAATGTAAGGATCTATATTTGTGTATAATCCATTTAATTAAATGTTGGCTACTAAACAACGGCGAGTGAACGATCATTCGCTTCTCTTTTTTTTTACAATTTATCGACCAGCCAGATTTATTATGATATCGAGGAGGATTGCATACTATTTTTATTGTGAATCTACACTAGAATAGGTTTTTAGAACCAGAATAGAACAACGTGAGTAGTGGAAATGGGGCTTTAGTACGTACAGGAACACGGCTACTGGAGGCTTCGATATTACTTTAAGTGTAGGTATGCATTAGTATAACACAGGAACACGGTTACTGGAGGACTCGATATTACTTTAAGTGTAGGTATGCATTAGTATAACACAGGAACACGGTTACTGGGGGATTCTATATTACTTTAAGTGTAGGTATGCATTAGTATTACACAGGAACACTGTTAATGGAGGATTTGATGCTATTCTAAGTGAAGTTGGCTTTATTATGAGTTCTTAGTACAGGAACAAAGTTAGTAGAGCACTGAATACTATTCTAAGAGCATATATAGACTGGTATGTGTTCTTAGAACTAGAGGATTGTAGACAAGATTATCTCACTCCTAGGTACACAATGTCGGGTGGTTTGACTGTTCTGAGCATGGGAGGTGCATGGATGGCTTAAAAAATATAACTTATAATAGAAAAGGGATTTGACAAAATATTTAAAAAAAATATAGTACCCACTTTGGTGGTCGCTTGGTCCATCCGGCTAACGTGTGACACTCGCACGGGACTGTATTGTGGGTGACGGGAGATGGAGGTTCGAATCTGGTCGAGTGTACTACGGATTGCATTTCTTAGTTCGTTTTCTAGGTTCTCACCCCACCAATGCGGGTACATTTCCTCTAAGTCATACTTTCCTCATAGCTTTAATATCTGTGCAACTATGCGGGTAGTCCGAACAGGTAGTAAAACATGGTGCACAAAAAGTGCATAGTTTATAATTGAGTTAAATTTAAAACAATACATAATTTGTTTGGAACTATTTTGGCCAAATTTGATCAAGGCTACTAACGGTGATCCTTGATGATTGATATATGAAATATTTATTAAAATAATTTAAGTCCAGAAAAATTTCAACAATTTTTGTACAAAAAAATGCCCCATATTTCTCGCTAAGGAATTCTGAAAAGAAAAGGCTTACAGTTAAACATTAATCTATAATATTTATTATTTATGGTATCAGCTCAATAGTTTCTGCTAAGACAATCATCATCCATATATCTTAGCCAATATTTCAGGTTCACTATCCAACTTTTCTCGACATTTTAAAGACAAATTGTTGGCTGCAAAATGGCACCAGTTGCGTTATGACTAATGTTGTGCAATTTTGAAAATAATTGTTAAAAAAGGCCGCAGGGCAAATGACTCATACACGTTTTAAAAACAGATGTGGAAACTGTAAAATAGTTTGAATACATTGATTGGCTATTGTGAACTCTCAGTGACAGGTTGATTACGTAGTCTTTATAAAGTTCACAACTTGTATTCTGAAAAAATGAAGGATAAAAAAAAAAGAATCCATTCAAAACCAATTGAATTCCAAGAACTGTCATTTACGTAGCTAAATAAACTAGTTTCGTTGATTTTTTTTTCCTTCAAAACATCGATTGCATGGCTCCATCAAGATTTCATCTTATAACAACTAAGAAGATGTATAACTATTTATAACACCAATCGCCCTGGGAAAAAATAAAAATGAGGTTTGTTTATTTGTAGCACACAATATCTGCCTAAATATCGTGTTATAATGTCGATGGTCCTGTCTTGATCTACAAACCGGTTTATATCGCCGGCAACTTGAAGAAAATATTTTCACATTGCAGCTTTTTTTTTATTTATGACGTTGCCTACTTGGTGAGTTTGATGTTATTTTGCGAAGTTGATTGGATCTTAAATTGACGCATCTTAGCACTCTAAGCACTATCACACTTAGACTAAAATATACATCATAGTAAAAGTGGGAGAATGGGTAGTTCACCCTGCGACGCCTCTTGTTTATCTGCTCATAGCAATTACCTTATTCCTGAGACAAGTATAAACACCCACTTTACTATTTGCGCCTGGACTGCATTGAATTACAATTCCAAATAGTGTTTTTCTTGTTTATTATTCTTACTTATTTACTTATTCTATGGCATTAGGAACTTAAAAATTCCTAGCCGCACTTACAAAATTACGCCACTTATCCCTATCTTGAACTAGTTATATCCAGTCCATCTCATTACGGTCTATTCCTATCTTGAGCTAGTTATATCCAATGCACCTCATTACGGCCTATTGCCATCTTGAGCTAGCTATATCCAGTGCACCTCATTACACCCTATCTCTATCTTGAGCTAGTTCTATTCAGTGCACCTCATTACATCCTATCCCTATCTTGAGCTAGTTCTATCCAGTGCACCTCATTACACCCTATCCCTATCTTGAGCTAGTTATATCCAGTGCACCTCATTATGGCCTATCCCTATCTTGAGCTAGTTCTACCCAGTCCCCCTCTTTAATCCTATTTATTTCATGTCCATTCTAACGCAATCCTCCCATTTGCGTCTAGGTATTCCCAATGGTATTTTCTTACTATAGATACATACACTTCTTCCACGGACCTTTTTTTCATCTACATCTTGGCAGCAAGATACTTAAAGACTATATTCCTGAATAAAAGGGGATGCCCATAAACTACGTCGCGCTAATTTTTTCACCCCCTCCCTACTTCTTTGTCACACATTGTCATAATTTTGTGAACCTTCCTTTCCAATATCACATCATATCACTCATCCCTCCCATTATTTAGTTGTATTGCCTATACACACATCCCTATTATTGAAACGTGTTCATATGTGCTCGATGAGTCGATCATTGTCAATACGTGCGCGCAGTCGGGTTAAGGTGCGGCAGAAGGGAGCGCGAGTAATTTTACAGTTTTTTACCAAAATATATCAAATGTTTCTCCAGTATCAAAATAGAGTTTAATTTTCTGCACATGCTAATATCAACAGATCTTGAATATCTGTCAAGGTTGTCTTGGAATTTTGCCAAAACTTTTTCTCTTTTATTTAAAAGGTTTTGACAAAATTCCAGGACAGCCTTGATAGATATTCAAGATCTGTTATTATTAGCATGTGCAGAAAACTAAACTCTATGTTACTACTGGAAAAATATTTGATTTATTTTGGCTAAAAAATTTCAATTCTATAAAAACTGTAAAAAATACTCGCGTTCCCCTCTGCCGCACCTTTAGTTGGGGATGTAGGCGACGCGATAAGAGGGCAGTGTTGTTTAATTTTTTCATAGCAAAACAAATTGTTTTGTCCAAAATTAATCAAAAATTGCTAGAGTAGAAATATAGAGTTTGATTTTCTTCACATGGTGATATCAACAAATTGTTGAGTATCTGTCATAAGCAACATTAGATGACAAACTTTTTAAATGAAGAGAAAGAGTTGTCATTAAATTCCAGGACACCCTTGACAGATATTTAACAATTGTTGGTATCAACACGTGAAGAAGATTAAATTTTTTTTCTTTCTACTGGAGAAATGTTTGATTTATTTTTGCCAATAAAATGTTTTGCGATAAGAACTGCCCTTAACTCGTGTTCATTACATCCTCACCGCTAACAGGATAGTTCTAGACCGATATAAACAGTAGACCAGAGCACGGTAATTATAGAAACAAGGGTCACGTTGGCGCGTTGATTGTGAATATCTCGTGTCGCCTTGGACAAGAGGACTATGTAATCTGGTTCCCCTAATCCTTTTGCCATCCAGACGAGATTACAAGGACTGTAAACTGGACTTCAGTTGACCCCTGCATACCGTCAACAGGGGACCCAAGCGCTTGAACTCTTCTGTTAATCGTATTCGATAATTCCTTCGATAATTTCACAGCTTTAACCTGCTCGGGGTTAGTTGCAGAATTACTCAGCTGAGTGAACCAACTATCTTTGTATACTTTTTTTTTAATCTGCCGTGGCTTACTACCCATTCGTCTGGATTTTTATTTATTTGAGTTATTTAACGTGCACTTTCTGAACCGCCTGATTATATCAGCACATGTGAATTTCTATGAGAGAGAGCGAAAGAGTCTACCAATTATTTTCCCAGTAAAGGTATTTTCACATACATTCAGTACTCGAATTTGGCCGTAACGCACAGGAACGCCGTTCCGGTTGATACTACAAAAATTATTATGAGTGTTCCTGTTGATACAACACAATCTTAAAGCGTTCCGCCTGCACACTAGAACGCTATTTATTCGTTCTTCCTATCGTTTTCTAAAAGGATCGCTATTCTATTCTGAACGAACCCAGATCCTACTACGTATCTTTGTAATGTATTGGAATCTGAACGTACCTAGATGCTACTTATTACGCTTCTATATAGTATAGTATATTTTATTTTGTATAACACTAGGCTTTCCAAGAAATTGCTTCAAAACAGAGACGGCGATTTCTCTAACAAGGCAATGACTTCAAAGACTTCAACACAAATACTTTCCCGGTGTTAATCTTTCCCCCTCCCCTTTTGTAGCCTCTATTATGGGGATTATTTTTGGAAAGGGCATTTGCTGTTTCTGTTCGTAGGTAGCAGATTTCTACATTCAGTTTGACATTGTCTTTCATAGTGTAAATACCGTACGTACCTGTTTAAAGTTTTGAACTCTGTGCACAAGTGAACCAGCAAAAAATAGAAAAAAAGAAAGACATCCATTTAATTAATGCATATTTCTTTTTATAAATTATGTTTTGACTAAAATTTTATTTATCTACTCAAGTTAGCTACAATATTTCCTTTCCCCCTGAAGTTTTATAAATAAATATATTTCCTTCAAAATATTTACCGCAATGAATGAAATGAAATGACAAATGGTGTCCGTTAGTCGGGGGCTAAATCTTTAGAAAAACTAAGTCTATTTAATAAACCTGAGCCTGATCAGTAGAGTCAAATTTTACATTCAAATTAAAGTTCCAATATATATCTATGTGAGGCCTGAAATATGCAAATATATACGAAAACTCACCACGCAGATAATATTGCCAATATTTGTATTAAAAATATTACTTAAATAAATTAAAATTTGCACCTACTAGAAATGGCTTTACATTAAAGAGTAGAATCTCTGGTTGTTTCTGTCAATTAAATGAACAGTGTTTGTTACAAAACATTTTAAATTGAAACTAAATGTTTCATATGGATTAAATAAAAATAATAGTAATAATAATTCATAGCATTCTCATATTTTTTCATGACAGTGTAAAAAAAAGAATTTTTGAAATTTTCTGGTGCCATATTTTGCCTCCTCTCTATTAACATTTTGTGAGATGAAATTCCTTTTTACTTCACAATAATTGACCTAGGAATGTTTCAGCATTCATATTTCGTTAGTTGTAATTCAATTAATATCAGTCTAGTATTTTCTCCACAAATGATAGGTATCCTTCACATGTTTCGATGTTTCAAGTGCCTTATTTTAACAACAATGAAAGAGATGTGAAACAACAATGCTAAAGTATGAAAAAAAATGGGAGAAAATAAAATACTACGAATATAAAATGTATGCTATTATTTATTGTAAATAAACTTGAAATGTAGTAATATTCATAAAATATGTAAAATACTTAACATATGTGAAATATTCAGAAACAAATATTCTACATATGGATCTTTTTTTCTTTGTATGAAATGTGCAAAATAATAGGTTTGGCATGGTTTCAGTAGCTCATTCCAAAAATGCATACAAATCCTAACATTTCTAACCAAACACATCGGCTTACAAAATACTTGTAAGAAAATAAGTGGCACTAAAAACCGAGATATATGCAGCGTGAAGATGATAAAAATAAACGTAAAAATATGTTTTTCGCAAAAATGACTGACAAGTTTGATGAAAATGAACGGGTGTAGAAAACCGTAGCTTACATTGCACGTTTTGTTACCCTTTTAATTTAACGCTGGATCATTATGTTGGCAATTTCTATAAATCTATCTGTACATAATTTGAGACAGTATAAACTAAGAGTATTTTAGTTAAACTTTTGTAGTGATTTTTCTTGCTGTGAATTGTGATACATTGTAATGTTTATATTTTAATGTCAACAGTATGTAATTTATTAATTATTATGCTGAAAATAATTAGTTTTGAATTTGATTATAAATTGTTTTAATTATTAATGAATATTATGGTTTTAAACTAGTGCCTACCTACATAGTAAAATATTGGATATAGTTTTACTGTGGCAGTGTATTTTTTCGTTTCAATATAAATCAATATAAATTAATTGTAACTATCAATGAATTAGATTAATATAGTAAACTGCAATGTGATATTCATTTGACTGAAATTCGATTAAACTGGCATGGCTTAGCTTGCAACTTATTGAATTGTGTATAGAAAACGCAATAGGTTCTACCAAAATAACATTTTCATAATGTAAAATAGATTAAGAAATTATTATTGGTTGTTAGCTGTTACCTTTCCGATTATTATAACTTCCCAATCCGGGAACTGCATACATTCCTGGGTTATTTTACATCCAACAATCGTCATGTGACAGACGGGTTTACTTCCCTTCCGAAGGAAGTGGCGCTACGGATTTTTATCGCTCAATAAAAATCTATCAACCTCGACTGGGTTTGAACCCACCAACATCTGGTCCTGAGGCGAGTATTTTACTCCAAGACCAGTGAGTTCGACCATTTGTCTGTATATTTATTCCGATCGGCTAGCTATAAGTTAGAGTTTTAAAGGAAATGAGCTCACATTTACGCGCGGGGAAACTGGCAAACTATTAGAGCAAAAAAACACCAGGAGCATACCCAGCTGGGGATCGAATCCAGCCTCAACATCACCAGTAAACCAGATCAGACGAGGAAGTCACCCTAGTCCACGTGCTCGTTGACGTGTGTCGCGTATTTCTACTCTTCCGGATATCTTAATATTCATACTAATGAGGAAGGATATAAAGGATAAATGCCCGTATTTGCACGAAGGAAAAGTGTAAAACCATGTAGGGTGGAAAAAAAAACCTCAGAATACCTGACTAGGATACGAACCCAACCTTCTAGTCACCAGATAACCAGGCTCGGCGAGTCTGCCCACTTGTTTGAGTATATAAAACCGCTTTTTTTTATGACTTTGATTCATCTAATAATAAAATAAAGCTTCATAAAGAAAAATTGTTTTCTTTGACATCAAGTCGGTGTGTTTTTTTTATCAATGTAGCAGAGATTTTCTTCCATAGAAGCACCCACCTCTGTACACAATCCCGTGTAAACCACAGTTATATGGCCTCAGCATGAGTACATTTGATATGTTTCGTACAATCGTGTGAGCTGTTCTTAAGAAGCTTAGCCACGATCTTTGTTAGATTTATAGCACACTTTACCGTTAAGCTGTGATTAGGTATAATAAACTGTTCACACAGTACCTAAGCTCCCTTTGTAATAAAAAAATAATACCAATTTTGAGGTAAGTCTATATCGAAACTCTTATTAACTACTAAATATTTTAGTAAATAAAAACTGGCTATGTTTTATTTACCTGGTACTTTTTATATTTTATCATCTAGCTAGGAGCGTTGAACTAAAGCAACAGTAGCTACAGGAAACTAAGACTTTGTCCGTGTGCAATATTGTTTAAACATTGTGCTTCAGGTGAGATAAAACTGCCTCTATGGTGTTTTTGATTGAGTTGTGTTTTTGTCTCAGACTTATGGTCGTACATATAATATATAGTATTAGTTCGACGAACCTCCCATCCAAACACAAATATTTGCTATTGAGAATAAAGGAAATTGGTTGACTCATGATACTAGACAATACCTGGGAGTTCACTAAAATAAGTGCAACACTATTTTCTGACGCCTTATAACTGCCCAAGAATTGAGTGTGGTGTATTTTATACAACTAAGATAGTTTTTAAGTCGTTTGCTGATATTATCAGTTGGTTCATAAGGTGTATGTGAAACATTCAAAATAAAAAAATATATAACAACGAAGATAATATATATATCTATACTCGCATTGAGTCTTAATACTTATCTGTCGTTTCATTTGAGAGGACTTGATTTACTATTAATAATTTTAAACTTTAAACATAATTGCGAACAAAATTTGAGTTCCACATTTAGCTTAAAGTTGCATAAAAGGTCGAAACTGAAAAATAAATGTTTTAAAGTGGTCCTATTAAAAATCTGCAGTAAAAGGAAAATTTTAGCAGCTTACGAGAACCATAAACGTAAACGTGCTCTTCTGGTTCATATACCAACTAACAATTCCTTTGAGTTTTTGTAAACAGAATCCCACTATTGCATTATAGCTTTAACAATAAACAAGTCAGCTTTAAAATAAAATTGAGTTTGAAACGGAAACGTCGAAAATTTCTTCAATAGCCTCATAATAACATAATGGATATTACAAAGATATTGAAAGTTACTCTAGCAACCATTCCTCGACTTTGGTAGCCTTTTCACCAGGGAGTTATCATCTCAAACAAGCTCAAGAATGAAAAGGGGGGGAAATAGTATACAAACGAAACAATACACCTTCCGCCAATAAACTAAGTGCTGATAGACGTAAATAGGACAACTCCAAGATGATTCCATACCGAAAAGATTGTCTTCAACTTCCCAAAAGCCCGAGCTCGTCTTTTGTTTAGCCCTCCTATTCTTCGGCAATCTTGCAAGAGCGACAGAACAGGATGGGACCAGTTTTTACTTCACACACACAAATATACATACAGAAAAACATGAATCACGTAGAAAATGAGCACTTTTGACCTCAAAAGTCGTAAAAAATATATGTACACAAAAGATACGGTGGTAGTGACATTCATTGCATATCAGATTTTTTTTTTTACGATGTTTTGTATCCTCAATGACTGTATGTAACGAGTACGAACGAATCCTGTTAGATTCTAAAGGCAGAACAGTTTACTTTTGTACTCTTTTGTCTCGTTTTGTTTTTTGTATTTCATTTACTTCGGATCCTATACATTGTACTTGTAAAAAAATATTCCTTAGAACACGCAATGCTTTGCCTTTTTCGGTGTTTTACGACCGAATGGGCGTTCATCTAGTGCCATTCTAAAAGGACTGCTGTGAACTTCCAGTTTTAATTTATTTGTTGCAAAATGTTCATCTCTTTTACTGAGTAGATGATAATATACCCTTTTTTTTTCTAAACGATTGTGTGGGTTTTTGAGTATTTTTGGACAACGTGGAAATAATTACCACCTTTACGATACAAGATTACAATATAAAAACTGTTTTTTTTACTTATATGTAAAAAATGCACGTGTTAAGTATTATTATTTATCAAGTGTGATATAAACTCGTAGTAAAGTTTTAAAATATTCTGTTACAATACAAATGTATTGTGATAACTTCATGTGCAGGGATGGACGCACGGTTATTATAGTGGAATATCAGAGCTGAAACTTTGTTTAGGTTGGATCACTGCATTTTCTTTAACATTTTGGCTTTTCATACTTTCTGCAGATTAACACTAATGCATTTACTAAAAATTCACCTGATTTAAATGTTCATTTAAATTATATAACTCAGCCATACATACATACAAATACATATATGCGTACTAGTCTATACTGATATAAATATAAAGTGTAAGCCACTTTGGACTAGTTATATTTTTATTTTTATTTTAGCACCACGTCTTACTACCCGTTCGGGTTATACGCTTAAGTACTAATTACACTAATGGATTAGGAATTGGGAAGGTTGAATTTAGAGGAAGTGAACCCGCATTTGCGTGGAGGGAGAGTGGAAAACCATTTAGGAAAAACCACCCCCAGTTCACCCGACCGAGATTCGAACCTCGATCTCCCCGTCCTCGGTGGTCTGGCTCAACACGACTGGCGCGTTAGCCAACTACGCCANTCAAATTAAAATGTTTTATGTGCTGTCTTTTATTTAACTTTACAAATATAAACATGTAAAAAGCTTGTTTATGAACATAGCCATCAAAAGGGTGGGGAGTTCTGTCTTACGACACGTCCATTACTTTTGTCGGTGAACCTAGACCGCCAATGCACCCTGTCCTCTACCTCCTCCTTGAGCTCCTAGAATGTTATTCTCTCCTTTCAAGTCATCCAGTATTTGAATCCCCCTTCATCCTTAGCTCCTCTTTCCCTCAACCTTTCCTTCTATGACGTCGTGCTGAAGACAGTTCCTCCTAAGGAATTCTGAAAGAGTTGTAAAACACGAAGCAAAAAACAAAATCACCTGTTATTATCAAACGCTCAATCCTTTTTGTGCAACTCCTCTTAAAACCCCGTTATGGTTTTACACTGTTAGGTCAGGGATCTTAAAGATTGAATTTAGAGTAATTGTACTCGCATTTTCGTGTAAGAAGAATGTGAAAATATTTTAGGAAATCCCACCCTCAGTACAGCAAGACTCGAACCATAATATCGTTATCATCAGAATTCAAGTATGTCTCAAAAGTGGCACATTAGAGCATGTGACCCTGAAACTGGTATAAATTCAAACAATACAAAAAATACTAATTTATTGTTATTTTCCGATTATCTACCAAATTTATCTAACGCTTTAATAATTGTCTGTCTCTCCGGATAGAATTATAAAAAAAAAAAAGAATTAAGTTAATGTTATAGTTTATTTATGTTTAGAAATTTCTTGCTTTCAAATTTGCTTATACATATCTCTCATTTATAATAAATGACAGGTTTCTACGTAAAAAATCACTTTATAATTTTTACAATTTCATGTGGTTCAAAAAAATGTCTACAAATATATCAGCTTTCCTAAATATAATTATAATTATTTTCGGTGTTAATCATATAGGTCAATATAAAAACACTTGTAACATAACTAATGTATTTCAAAATAGAATTATATATATAATACTATTTTAAAATACATTAGTACATATGTATATATAATTCTATTTTAAAACACACTAGCTATGTTACAATTGTCTTTATATTGACCTACATGATTAACACTGGAAATAATTAAAATTTTGGTGTATAAATAAATAATAGCTAGGCTTGTGTATTAAAAAATAAACACAAACTTTATATTTATAGCATGAACCCGGCTTAGTAATAGCGAGCTTAAAGACGTGCTCATAAACCTGTTTAAAGTTTCACAATCGCTAATCCACGTTAGATGGTATAAGTTTCCTTTCATACGACTTAGTTTATATTTGTTTAGTATCTATCATAACTAAAGAGTACTTTAAAAAAATAGATTTATCAAAATAGTTATATCAGAGTAAGCTGCTTCTATAAAGATAAACGAGAACAAATATCGTAAAAAAAAAAAATGTTTC
Organism: Timema bartmani; assembly: GCA_902151455.1. Classification (NCBI taxonomy): domain Eukaryota; kingdom Metazoa; phylum Arthropoda; class Insecta; order Phasmatodea; family Timematidae; genus Timema; species Timema bartmani. The sequence continues at coordinate 62,339 of CABFWB010002394.1, forward strand.
AAAGGGGGTGGGTAAAGAAAAAGAATGGTAACATTTTGAATTTAATCCTTATTGGCCATACAGGGTGTATTTATATACTCACTTGGATGTGTTTGTTAATGCTATACGTCAGAAACATCCACGTTAATATAGGCCCATTAAGAGATTTAATTCCATTGATGCTGAAATACTTTTCCAGCATCCAAAGAGTAGCGAATGCTCGTTATTATTTAAGAAACAACGGAGCAAGAGGTATTACCTATTTCCCCAGCTTTGACACACGACCAATATCCTTACTTATATACAATCCTTTTGGAAGAGTTTTTTTTTTCTAACGTGTCCTTTTTAAGAGCAGGGATAAATAAGGCTTTCTTCCTGTGTATCGTGCTTTCTTACAAAAAACACAACGATGACGTCATAGCTAGGTACTTGTATGTCATTGATGTTATGGAAAAGGCTCTCTTATTTATCTCGTGCGATTTCACATAAATATAACGCTGACGTCATAGCTAGGGAACTTGTATATCAATTATGTTATGGAAAAGGTTATCTTGTTTATCTATCACTTTCTCACATGAACACAACGATGACATCTAAACTCGATGCACATCCATCATTTCTTCTATGTATGAAATCACCTCTTTATATCCTAGCAGCAACGAATACCATCCATTCTCTTTTAATATAAGATAATTTGACAACAACAAATGTGTAATTTATAAGCTATAAATAGCAATTCAATGATTTCCAATCATTAAAAGTTCACGAGTCATATGGGGTAAAACTTGCTATTTTACTCTTTCACTTTTTATAGCTTATAATTATACACTTTCCTACTCTCGCAGTAGACAAGACTGCCGATGACCGGGAGACCTAGGCTCAAATCTGGTCGGGTGTACTGAGGACGGTTTTTACAAAATGCTTTTCCACTCTTCACTCACGCAAACGCGAGTACACTTCCTCTAAAATATAACCTCTTTATCCCTAAAACCATTAGCATAACTAGTAAATAAGCATAAAGCTTGAACGGTCAGTAAGACGCGGTGCTAAAAAAAAGTGTGCACTTGTTAAAATTGTGCAGTAAAATAATGTATCATTGAATGACCCTCAGCTGTTCTATAGGGGGATTTCTAGATGGATTTCCAAACCCTTAACTTTCCCCTTTTTCAAAGTTTATTATGGTAGAACACTTCCATAGGGTCTTGTTAATGTGGAGTGTGACGTCACACTCCACGTATCATGAGTTGCGCTGGTTGAACTGTGTGTTGGTCGCGTGTGACGCTAGAGGGCGGGTCGGCCGCCTTCCTCTCTGGCCTGCGCGCGGCGGGACCTCAGTTCAACGCCAGGCATCACAGTTGAACCCCAGAGACATGAGTTCTTCTTCTTGCTCGGTCCGCGAGCGGACACCAAGAGTTTCTTATTCATTAAATGAGTTACAACATTGTTAAAGAGTTTGAACATCATTAAAGAGTTTCAACATCATTAAAGAGTTTCTTATTAATCAAATGAGTTACAACATCATAAAGAGTTTTTCTCATCATCAAGTAAAGGAGTTACATTAAAAGAGAACTGCTCCTGAAAGTCATAAAGGAGTAAAAGAGAAATAGTAGTTTTTCAATAAAAAAAAATATATATCGTGATAGTTTATTAAGAGCTATGCATCTTTACAACAGCCAGTGATAAAATAAAAGATTATTTTTAGGAAATCCTGAATTGACAAACAATAATGACTGACATTAAATGAAGGGGGGAATAACAATATTGTTGTGAAGATTTCCAAATTAAAAAATAAGTTTTCTCTTCCACATCCTGAAATCGTATAACTATTTATCACTCGCCTCGGTGGCGTAGTTAGCTAACGCGCTAGTCGTGTTGAGCTCAACTGCCGAGGACGGGGAGATCGAGGTTCGAATCTCGGTCGGGTGAACTGAGGGTGGTTTTTCCTAAATGGTTTTCCACTCTCCCTCCACGCAAATGCGGGTTCACTTCCTGTATATTCAACCTTCCCAATTCCTAACCCATTAGCATAATTAGTACTTAAGCGTATAACCCAAACGGGTAGTAAGACGTGGTGCTAAATAATAATAATAATATAACTATCGTGACTATACTCTTTCATTTACTAGCACCACGTCTTACTGTCAATCTGGGCTACACGCATATGTACTAATTACGCTAATGCGTTAGGGATGAGGTATACCTTCATTTTCGTGGATAGAGATTGTGGGAAACCATTTAGGAATAAGCCACCCTAAGTAAAACCAACCGGGTTCAAACCCTGATCTCGCCGTAATCGGCAGTCTAGTCTATTACGAAAGTAGCACCTTAGACCATGTTGCCACAGAAGCAGGGTTTTATATATCAAATGCGCTTTGTTCAGCCAAGTGAATCAAAACGGTTTCAGCTTTGGGCGGTATCTTTTTATTCAGGCTAAAAAATATTGCAAAACTAAAATAATTAATTTTAACGTGAAAATATTAGTATCTTATGTTGAATTATCCTATGTATCTTTAATTAAATTGTAGATTCTTTTGATTTTGAATTAGTAGGTAGATTTTCAAATAAAAGTAAATCTATTATATTTATTATATTAATATAATATATTATAGTTAAGAAGAAAATATCACAACCAGTGCACAAATGTATATGCGTATCCACATCATAGCCTAAATATATTGCTTCATATCTTATTAAAGTGGGAAGAAAGATGAAGCAATAAAAGGTCAGTGTTTTTGCAGTTTTTACGGCGAAACAGTTTTTTCTGCCAAAATAAAAAATAAATTATTGCTCCAGTACAAACAAAAAGTTTAATTTTCTTCACGTGTTGATATCAACAGTTGTTGAGTGAGTATCTGTCATGAGCATAGCGGCATTAGAAGATAAACTTTTTAAATAAAGAGAAAAAGTTGTCATTAAATTCCAGGACACCCTTAACAGATATTCAACAGTGATTGTTATCACCATGTGAAGAAAATTAAGCTATATATTTGTACTGGAGCGATACTCTACTTATTTTTGTCCAAAAAATGTTTTGCCCAAAAAACTGCAAAAACAGTGGCCTTTTCTCGGGATCCATTTCCATCCTACCTTAAGTTCTGCTTCTCCTTACATTAATCATGCCACAGAAACTTTTTTTTATAGATTTTAATAGCGTTAAGTTTGACCGATTCTATTCAACGCTATACAATATCTGTAGTTTTATTTAATTTTATACAGTTATATACATTTGTACTACACACAAAGCATAACAAGTGAAATAAAATATAAACTATAAGAAACAGAATGTTTAGTTTTTTTATAAACTTCGACTATATTATAATGTAAAACAAACAAAAGTTCAATCCAAGTATAAAACAACAAAACATAAGAACTTTAGTCGTAAAAGTTTATAGGAACGATGCATCCCACCACATGTACGAAGTAAACACTTGAAAGTTGCATATATTTTTTTTTTTACAAAGCAGCATGTTGAGTGCTTTTTTATTCGTTAGCATGGATCTAGAAGGTTATCTCACAGAAAGTTTTTTGTTTTTATTTCAACACTTCTCACCGGCCGTATTGGCTATGCGTATGTGAGACGTGGTGAGTAAAACTAAAATATCCTGTGAGACCCATCTATATTTATTTTAAATATTATATAATAGCTGTAAAGTTAAAATCGAAACAAAATGTACCAAGATTTTCTTGAATGGGAAACCTTTGAGAGCCGCTTTGGTGGCCGCATAGTCTAAGGCGCTACTCTCGTGTTAGACTAGACTGCCGAAGACTGGGATATTGGGGTTCGATCTCGGTCGGGTGCATTGAGGGTAGTTTGTCCTAAACTATTTTCCACTCTCCTTCCACGCAAATGTGGGTGCACTTACTCTCAATTAAACCTTACTCATCACTAACCCTTGAGTGTAATTAGTACATAGGCGTATAACTCGAACGAGTAGTAAGATGCGGTGCTAAAAAAACCTTTGGGTTAATTGACCCTCATGCACCCTACCGGGAATCGAACTTCACCGATGTGGCTAGCAGCTATGTTGAAAGTAACGACTTACAAGTGAACTTTAATAACAACTCTTAATCATAATGCGGCTAATTTGGCTAATTTTAAAATATACCCACACGAAAAATTAAATATAAATACTCTAGAAGTCCTGTAGACTTAGGATGCTGAAAATTTAAGGCAAATAGCCCCTAACTAAAAAGGGTCCAGAATTACTATCTTGGTGATAGAAAATTCACAAGGGGCTCTAATAAAAAAAGGTACATAAAATATATGTTGTTTAGAATGAAATCGTCAATGAGAACAGTTTCACATTTTGACTAGAGTAAATGTTCTATCCACTTTAGAGTCTTTGTTTATTGAAATGCTTCTCCCAATTTTTTAGGGTCACTAAAAATAATTCCCACTCGCAATTATTGTCCAACAAATACCCATAGGACACATTACATGACCAGAAACTAAGCCGTTGATTTTCAAACGGGTATTTTGCTAGTATACTATAGTATATTTATGTTGTTAGCCTTGCTGATCTTGGGAAAAGACCCAAACATCACCGGTTCAAAACCTGTTAAGACCGATGGATTTTTACTAGGTAATTAATATCCATAACACAACTTCCTTCAGAGAAGAAGTAAACTCCCCAGTACCGTGTCAATTGAAACATGTAAAATATCCCTGGAAAGCATTATAATAGACAACTTTTTGACCAAATTTGTTGGAACTTTCTAACTCGCTCATATAAAATCAGTGCGGAAGGCAGCGGAAAACCGCCGCAATTATTCAAAACTTCCCTAGTAGATTTGCTTTATCCCATATGGAGAGGGTGTGTGGCCCTAAACAGCCGAAGGGCTGATTGCACGCGCTGCTCTGGATGGATTATGAAGAAAATTAAACCAACCATTGGTTTTAAAACTCTCAATAAAACATTTTTTAATATTAAAACTGTCTAAATCAACACTATGTATCAACATTATTATCATCTGACATGGCTGGCCGTGTCGGACCTAAAAAGTAGATTTAGTAACCTTTTTTAAAAGTCTTATAAGGATTGTTCTTCCAATGCTAAATTGGTTATGTTCGTTCCGTCCTTTATTTAGCTTTTTTTATGTCTAACACTTTTAAAAAAAGCTAAATAAAGGAGTAAACGAACTGATTATGGCCTACTTGTATCGTCCCATAAAGAAGATTTTCTTGAACTGATTTTACTAATTTTTATTGATTTGATTAGTAAAGTTTTTATATTTCGAACAGGTTATACTCGTTCCGTCCAATAAGGAAAGTGTTCACTGTTCCCAACCAAATACAATTGTTCACTATAATAAAGAAGCGTTCTTCCTAAGCAGCAAAAAATCTAAATGATTTTGGTCCTATGATAAAGATTGTTCCTATGCTGAAATGACTCTACTTGTTTAGTCATATAATGAATGTTCTTCCTATGCCAGGCCGACTATACTTGCTCATTCTAATAAGCGGGATTATTCCCATATCAAACTTAATATACTTGTTCATTCTGCTAAGGAACATTATTTCCAAGCCAAACTATCATACTTGTTCCTTGTGATAAGGAAGATTATTTCCAAGCCGAACTAATCATACTTGTTCCTTGTGATAAGGAAGGTTATTTCCAAGCCGAACTAATCATACTTGTCCCTTGTGATAAGGAAGGTTATTTCCAAGTCGAACTAATAATACTTGTTCCTTGTGGTAAGGAAGGTTATTTCCAAGCCGAACTAATCATCCTTGTTCCTTGTGATAAGGAAGGTTATTTCCAAGTCGAACTAATAATACTTGTTCCTTGTGATAAGAAAGGTTATTTCCAAGCCGAATTAATAATACTTGTTCCTTGTGATAAGAAAGGTTATTACCAAGCCGAACTAATCATACTGGCTCATTGTGATAAGAAAGGTTCTTCTTATGCTGAGTTGACTATACCTCTTTGGTCCTATTATTAAGATATCCCCATGCTGAACCCGCTATTCCTGCTCCATCCAACAAGGAGGGTTATTCCTATGCCAAACTGACTATAGGTTGTTCAACTAAACATTAACGACGAATGAAGCTTTTACTAAAGAGTTAAAATAGCCCAGGAATGGACGTCATAGAATATACTTTATTTTGTGCTCGGAGAACATTTGGCTTTTATCACATGCGAGGCAAGAATAATATACACCAAAGTTCTGGTGGGGGAGGCCTCTTAGTAGAAGAAACAGATAGGGGAGAGGGGAAAAGTTGGGTCAAAAATAAAGTTCTGATAGCCTTCAACAGCCAAGAAACTGTTATAAGGACTAAAGTCAATCTTTTTACGATTTATTAACTATCTATTCAATCCAACAGAAAATATAAATCAGAGTTTACTTTATATGTTTGTAAAATAAACTAAACGACAATCTATATTCTTCAGTGGCACACCCAAGGGAGAAGGAGGGAAGCGGGACCTCCACCCCCCTCAACAAGCCCCCAAATAATGTTATTTAAAACTTACCTAGACTTACGAATAGATATTCAAAAAGTCAACAGTTACACAAATTAAAAGTGGCTTTAAAATTACCATTTGTTAAAGAGTTAATATACAATAGCAATCTCATTACTTAAATCACTCAATTAACATAGTTTTTTGGACGTGGAGCGCGGGTCGTCAGTAGAAACACAAGAGCAAGGTAAATGTGGTTGGAATGAGATATCTAACAAATTTTTATGGAAAAGCTTGTATGGAAAATGAACAATGAATGGGTCCTAAGGGTTTTAAAGTGAATTAAATAGGTCAACGTGAAAGAAGCGTCTTACGTTGGTTTGGTCATGTTGAGAGGATGAGTGTGGCTTGAGTGACCAAACAAATATATGAAGGTAGAGTGTGTGGATCAAAATGAAGTGGTAGGCCTTGTTAAGACGTTGCTAAATGTGGTAGACGAATGTGTGAAAAAGAGAAACATTAAGAGTTTTAAGAATAAAAGAGCATGTATGACTCGATGTATGGATGTTACAAAACGAAGGAAGTATGTAAGGACAGGGAAGTGTGGAGAAAGTTAGTGAGGATGTATGGATGTTGTTAAAGTGAAGGGAGTATGTAAGGACAGGGAAGTGTGGAGAAAGTTAGTGAGGATGTATGAATGTTGTTAAAGTGAAGGGAGTATGCAAGGACAGGGAAGTGTGGAGAAAGTTAGTGAGGATGTATGGATGTTGTTAAAGTGAAGGGAGTATGTAAGGATAGGGAAGTGTGGAGAAAGTTAGTGAGGATGGATTAAGTACGGAGTTATGTTTTGAGTTATATGCACAGTTTCTTGCCTACCCCGCAAGGGTACGGTGTGATTAGGTATGTATGTAGTTAACATGGAAATAATTTAAACAGCTTTTAAAGGCATTTAATATCAATACATTTTCTGGCATTTGGTGGTTTGGAGGTTATATCCTCCAAAATCCCCAATCTTATAAAATGTTTTTTGGTTTTAGAATTGATTGCATGCATCCCCCAAAGTAAACATCTAAGTGTGCCACTGATATTTTTAAATTATGTTCTACTGTGGCCTAAAGCTCTGAAGCGACCCCATCTTATGGCACAAAGAGACCATAATTGATTCCCAGGGAAGGACTTAAAAAGGCACTTTTAACCCTCTTCAATGATCAAATGGTCTAAGGCACCGAACGGGAATGACACGATTCAAAAAATGTCAAGGGAAAATTTATCATAAGTAATTAGATAGAATTATTACAAAATTATGAGAGATATTTAATGTAAACGTCATATTAGTCTTGTAGGCATATTAATTAAATAAATATCAATTTTTATTGAACTTTAATATTTGAATATTGTCATCTTTTTTATTTATTCTCATGCCTTCTTATGATCAAAGATCAAAATTTAAAATAAAATATAGTATATAAAGTAATACTTCCAATTCCTCTTTCGGTTCAAAAGAAGTTAATTTATTCTCATGCCTTCTTATGATCAAAGATCAAAATTTAAAATAAAATGTAGTATATAAAGTAATACTTCCAAATCCTCTTTCGGTTCAAAAGAAGTTTTCCAGATCTTACATTCTTACCAACCAATTTATATTTTATTTGTCCATGCACCTATCACATGCGCTATGAATGCTAGGAAATTAACTTTAATAAAAATGCACAACTATTATATTAGAGAGAGAGAGGATGGTAAAATCAAAAAGAGCGTCACATTTTAGAACTCACCACAATTAACTTAACTGAGAGAGATCTTCAATCTTGCCATTACGAGCAGCCAAATAACGTCTTAAGCCACTTGAATGCAAGTTTTCTATGACATTTATATTATTGTTATTATTAAAGACATATTTTGTAAAACAATTTTTTTCTAAAAAAGAAATAATATTGAAAAGTAAATCACTAAGACCGAGTCTCGGCCGGGTGCACTTGGAGTAGCTTTCCACATTCGAGTGCATATTAACTAAAAACCTTTCTCATCCCTAATATACAGGGTGTTCGGAAACTCATAGCCCAAACTGCACATATAGCTTGTTTGAACCAAAAGTAGTACAAAATCCCTGTTCCCTTACATCTGGAAAACTATGCTAGTACCATTAAATTGTGTTCAAAATTTCGACGTATAGAGCCGGGATAGCAAAGCTGTGCAAGCATGCGTGTACAACAAGTTGCATAGGGGTTAGGCACGCAGCACTGTACATGTAATATTGGCAAGTAATTTATGTGATGTGGGACCGTTAATGATTACCCTCAGAACGTAATCGCATTTTTAGATGGACTGGTGTGCTGTTTACTATTAATTGTGGTATGTTCTGCTTCCGTGCTTCAAGATGTAGAGGTGTGTAGTGCCGCGCGCCTAACTCATATGCAACCTGTTGTACACGAATGCTTGAACAGCTTTGCTATTCCGGCGCTGTACGCCTAAACTTTGGACACGATTCAATGGTATTAACATAGCTTTCCGGATATATGTGAATAAGGATTTTGTATTATTTTCGGTTCGGTGACCTGGTGGTCTAGGGGTAAGGTGTCAGACTTCTGTGCTGAGGGTCCGGGGTTCAATCCTCGGTCCAGGCACAGATTTATCTGATTGCCAAATCCTTCCTTCACCTCTGACAAGATGTGTATTAATCACAACTTGTGAATGTGAGGAATGCCAGGCCTCTACCGTGGTTCGGATTCCACGTTAAACTGTAGGTCCTCCATTTCATCTCACAATCACCCTACCATTACACATTAGCGTAAGTGCGTATAACCCGAACGGGTAATAAGACGCGGTGCTAATAGTAATAATAATAATATTTTCGGTTCAAACAAGCTATATTTGCAGTTTGAGCGATGAATTTCCAAAAACTTTATATTTAATAAACGCTAATAGCTCTTTCTGAGATGTCAGATCTGCATTAAACTGGATTGCTAGTGACTGGAAAGTCGTACTCGAATCTTGACCGGGTCTATTGAGGGGATTTTCCACGTGGAGCTAATCAATTTTTTTTAATCCTCTCTCATTGTTGATGTTGTTACATTTCCTCAAAACAACCTTTTAAATATCTTCCTTATATGCTAAGATACCCTTGTCTTGACATATTTCTTTTCTTCTTATGTCCTCAACTCTTAGATTGGCTGGCAGCACTCCTTCATTCTTCCCTTCTTTTTGCTTTCTCTTTCGTTTCTAATAGTTTTTTTTACAGCCAGCGTCTTACATCACTTGATCTATGAATCTTCTCCTTGGTCGACCACTGGTATTATTTCCTTCGATAGTCCCTTCTATGATGGTACAAAGAATAAATTGATGTCTCATTATGTGTTCAATAAATGTGTCTCTTCTTTCACACAGCTTCCTCCATAGTTTTCTCCTCCAGCTCCTCTTTTATTTTAGCACCACGTCCTACTACCCATTCAGAATATAAGCTTATGTACTAATTACGCTAATGGTTTTAGGGATTATGAAGGTTATATTTAAATGAAGTGTATCCTCATTTGCATGTAAGGAGAGTGGAAAACAGTTTTGGGGGAACCCCCCCTCAGTACACTCGACCAAGATTCAAACCTCAATTTCCCCGTCATCGGCAGTGGCAGTCTAGTCTACTGCGAGAGTAGAGCCTTAGACCATGCGGCCACCAAACCGGGTTATGACTTATCTTCACTATTCTTCTGAAACACAACACTTCTAGTGATTCTACTTTACTTTTCTTGGTTGTCGCTACCATCCACATTTCACCTCCGTATTTTGCAATGCTCCAAGTAGAGGGGTGACCTGGCGGTCTAGGGGTAGAATGTCGGACTTCTGTGCTGAGGGTCCGTGGTTCAATCCTCGGTCCCGGCACAGATTTATCTGATTTACCAAACCCTTCCTTCACACCTCTGACAAGACGTGTATTGATTACGACTTATTTAATGTGAGGAATACCCAGGCCTTCACAGTGGTTCGGATCACACGTTAAACTGTAGGTCCGCCATTTCATCTCACAATCACCCTACCATTACACATTAGCGTAAGTGCATATAACCCGACGTGGTGCTAATATTATAGTAATAATAATAATAATCCAAATAAAGCTCTTCCAAAAGCTCTTCCTTGTCTCCATAATAATAATCTTGCTTGTAAACAGGATCTTTTTACTAATAAACGCCATCTTAGCTTGATACATTCTTCATTTGATATCATTTGTACATCGTTAATCCCTAGCAATTCTGCTTCCTAAATATACAAATAAATGCATTTACCTTTTGTAAAGTCTCTCTCCCCATGTCTTGACATAGTTATTTGGAAAAAAAACACTTTTTTTTTTCCTTTTCACCACGTTTTACTACCCGTTCGGGTTGTACGCCCTTACGCTAATAAATAATGGCAGGGTGATTATGAGATGAAATGGAGGACCTACAGTTTAACGTGGAATCCAAACCACGGTGGAGGCCTGGCATTCCTCACATTCACAAGTTGTGATTAATACACGTCTTGTCAGAGGTGAAGGAAGGATTTGGCAATCAGATAAATCTGTGCCGGGACCGAGGATTGAATCCCGGACCCCCAGCACAGAAGTCTGGTCCAAATCCTATTACCAAATGCTTTGTTGTTTTTCCCTGAACGATCGGGAACGAGGCTACTGATCCACGTCACATACCGGATCTATTTTTTTTTTGGTCGTCCCGGTATCTACATGTTTACCACAGACACACATGCGTGCACGTGGGGACATATCGCACAGCAGCGTGTTTCCCAGAGACCGCAGAGTGTCGAGACAGTTTATTCGGGAACGAATAGCTCCTGGGGCCCCAGGGTTCCCGATAAACGGTTTTCCGTGTTTTCTCTTGGTTAGTGGCTCATTTATAGAGGGCATAAGTGTTACTCGTCTTTCTACCCCCCCACCCACCCCCCTCACCTTACTCCACCAACCTCTTCAGCTTTTATGTCCGTACGTATGTGTGTGTGAGTGTGTGTGTGAGTGTGTGGGAGTGTGCACCCCTACAAGATAGACGGTGGCGTATTTTACACGATTCGCGGGGGTTGTTGAGTCGTCTTTAAGAACGGGGACGCAAGTATTTTTTCTCTGAAAATAAAATAGAATAAGGTTGGTAAAATGTTTTTGTTTGTACACTCTCATAAAATATTTGCTTAATAAACGGATATAAGAAGTCATACCCGCATCGGTATGGGTGAGAAACTGAACTTAAGGCTCGTTGGTTAATGGATTATCAGAGTCATGAGTTCAGGGTTAGAATCCCGGCCAGGTAAAATGAGAAAGTTTCCCTCCCTCCCCAATTCTACACATTTCCTCTAAGATCTACCTTATTCATCCCGAAACTGTTAATGTATTTTTTTTTAGCACCACGTCTTACTAACCGTCCGGTGTAAACGTCTATGTACTAATTACACTAATGTGTTAGAGATTATAAAGGGTTAATTTATAAGGAGCGCACCGGCATTTGCGTGGAGGTAGGGTGGAAAACCACCTGACCAGGATCCATCCCCAATCTCCCCGTCGTTGGCACTCTAGTCTATTTCAAGAGTAGCGTCCTAGACTGTGTGACCACCGACGCGTGTGCCAGTGTAATTAAATGCATTTGGTCCGGATGGGTATTGAGACGTAGAGTAAAATAGTAACAAGGCTAGAAGTAGATGGGAGGATAACGTTAGGATAGACCTGAAAGAAATAGGGTGTAATGAGGTGGACTGGATAGAACCAGATCAAGGTAGGAATAGGTGGCGTACTTTTGTAAATGTGTCAAAGAACTTTTCGAGTTCATAATGCCATTGAGTAAGTGAGTAAGTGTAGAGGAATATTCCCATAGTGTGTCTCTAGGAATTCAACACTGATAAACATTCACGAAAATATATTATTGCTGTCCAAATTAACACTGTTTGTCAAAGATATAATTAAAGCTCATCTACGGTGGGAATGTATGTGAGTGACGACTGGCAGAACGATCTTTATTGCAATGATTGGCTAAATTTCACCGAGGTCATCCTTTACTTTACATCTATCACTGTTTCCAGCTTGTGACCGAGGTCAGTTTTTTTTTATTCAAGCCTACCGGCTTGCTATTCCTGTCGTAGTTTCATATGCCTTGTAACCTAACTTAATACTAGGACAAGCACAACATCCGGTCTTCAGCCCTCAATTTATAAATTTGAAAGGGTTAAACCCATGTTTTCATCAATGATAAATGTTCAGCCATGCCTGGAATAGAACCCGGGACCCTTAGCTAAGTAGACAGACACGCTGCCTACTGAGCTAAGGTGTCGGACTACTAAGGTCAACCTGTTCTGAAATATTTTTTTCTTACTAATACTATATTTATCAATATAAAAGTGTTGTCAAAGGATTATAATTATACCCCCAGCTAATGTTTGTAATAAAGAACATTCTGCTAGCTGCCACCCACTTGTCCTCAGACCCACCGTAGATGATCTATATACTAAACATATTTGTTTATGTTATGTTTACTTCTAAACAAATATGTAAGTAGTTTACATATAAATATTTTGGATACATTTTTGATAGTATTAAAATGTATGTTACTTCTAATATAACATAATTCCAAACTACTACATTAATGGTAATTAAAGCTCAAACGGTGTAAAGTCTGCATGATTATTTATCTAAGTATCCCGGAGTGGATTTACAATTAAGGTCTAAATTAACTTAGTTATCTCTCACATGGGGGCTATTCATCGTTTTGATTGTGCTTGACTTAGAATTAAGTAAAGATTTGCATCAGTAGCACGCACGTTTGTTGAATGCGTATTAACAAACACTTGATAAGAATTGAGCTACATTTGTCAGAAAAACAAATCTATAAGGAATGGGTATTTGGTCTCATATCTTAAAAGAAGTCAAAACCTCCCCTCACCTAAAAAAAAAAGCCATGCTATGTGTGTAGCAATGCAATTGACACTTTATTTTATTTTATTTGGGGTATTTGACTTGAGCGTTATGAATCGAATCATTTATTCACTATACAACAACCTAACTTTATCCTAGAACTTAACAAAGAATCTATTCTTTCAGCCATTAATTAATCACTATAAAATGGAAAAATAACAATTTTACCAAACATACCTTTTTCATTAATCCTCAGAATCGAACACAGGACCCTGAACTCAATAAACAAACATGTTACTGAATTATATTTGGAGTAGAGTAAAGTATCTGTAACTTGTAAAATGCTCTAAGTAAAGTTGTAAGTGAACTGAACAGTTTGATAACGTAGTTCATCACAAAGTCTATACTAAACATATTTTGGTGTAGAAAATAAATTATTTTTATGCGCTTCACACTAGACTTATCATTAAATTATCTTAAGAGTTGATACATTATGGTAGATAGGGGGGAATGTACCAGAATTGGCATGAAAAGGATGTAATACAAAGATGAATATCTCAATGTGAAAAGTAATTCCCAAAGTATTCAGCCGAGTTTCAAACTCCTGACCTGCAGGGTCTCAAGGGCATACCTTGCCGGATGTAAAGCAAATATTTACTGAATAAATCATAGTGCAAAGCAAATATTAACTGAACAAATCATAACCAAAGGAAGATTACTCAAACCAAACCCATTTCTAGATATAGTGATAGAATTTGAGTATACAATGTTTTTCTTCCTATAAAATGTTTGGTATGGAATTTGAAATAAAAGGGTTTATAACAAAAAATGGTGAATCCACACGAAACAAAACAAAAAAAATGTGTGTAGCAAATGGAGGAATAAATATTTGGAAACCGCATAAGAGAGTATGGAGTTGAAAAGCCTTTTTAAAGTTCAAGAGCCAAAAAGAAAAGCAACATGTAGTTATAATAATATGATTCTTTAGTTTCAAAAAAATTACCTTTTATCCTAAAAGAAACTGGAAGAGACGAATGAATTTTTTTTAATCTTGGTGGGTGATGTAAGATGGGAGAAGGGTGGAGAGAAATGGGAGATACCCGGTAGGGGAAGTGGAGGGGATTCTTCAGTAAAACTTTTTTTTTCCCCCTCTTTTAAAAGTATGCGTATCATTCACGAATATGGTATTATAGATAAGTATGAATCGACTCGAAACATATCGGCTTACATCAAATGTCCAGTCACACGGAAATACATTCACAAACGGGAGAAGAATGAATAGGACGGAAGAGGAATATTCAGGGAATATTTTATATCGTGAGATTTTTTGTGCAATGAAGAAGGAGGAACACTTTATATCCGATAAAATGTTCAGAGCTTATCCCCGTGAAGAGAGAATACACAATCTGAACATCGAGTTATTAATGTTGTCTTAAGCCTGCTTCAAAAGCCAAACGATCTAAGGCAGTTATAGTGAGACTTTTTCCGGTCAGTGTACCACTAAAGGACCAGCTGAATTTTGAACTTTATTATTATTATTATTATTATTATTATTATTATTATTATTATTATTATTATTATTATTATTATTATTATTATTATTAGCACCGCGTCTTACTACCCATTCGGGTTATACGCACTTACGCTAATGTGTAATGGTAGGGTGATTGTGAGATGAAATGGAGGACCTACAGTTTAACGTGGGATCCGAACCACGGTGGAGGCCTGGCATTCCACACATTCACAAGTTGTGATTAATACA